>JAMWET010000751.1:0-32500 GCA_024036415.1 Prochilodus magdalenae
CAGAACAGTTTCATCTCTTCATCTCCATTCAGTTCAGGTTCTATTCAAAAACAAAACAAAAACTAGGTTCAGCAGACATTAGTCGGAAATTATCCGCGAACCTAGCCAGCCCAGTCCCTTACCCGCCCCCTCCCCAACTTCGATAGGGAACAGTCTAGCAAGAGCGGCTACCTAACAGAGCTATACTTTAGAGCGGGTGGGTGGTGTGGGTTGACATTGGTCGAGATGGAAGGCTACTGATTCTAGCTTCACACTCGGCTGCTCATCTCTGTACCTGACTGCCCCAACACCACCATTACAGATCTCCAGCGAGCAGTGGTGTCCTCCATGAGTCCTCCTGTTAGTATGCAGGCCGACCATCGTGCAGACGGACTGCACCTACAGACAGTGTTTCTACATGCACACAGACCGTTACCAACGACTGTCCACTTATATCTAAGCCACGTCACCGTCACCCGAAAGACTGGGCAGTGCGTGGTCGTACCAGACCTGTCTAGTAGGAGTGACATCTTAGAGATCGGCAGACGGGATCATCTTACAGTGACGAGTCCCCGCTTTAGGTCTTTCAGGTGTGGAGACAGACCCAAACGTTAACCCGGGGTGTAGGAGGACACCGTGGTCAGCACACCGATGTATGAACGGTTTTTGGTGTCACACGTCGCAGAAGACCTGGTGTCGGCCTCCACCTCACACCCCCTACCGCACCATCTGCAGGAACTGTGTGTAGGTTTTCTCAAGCATGGGCTATTTGCGGGGATTGTGATTATCAGTGAGGGATTCTACCTCATCAGGAACCTCTTCAGCTCACATACCGAAGACTGTCTGGAGTGTTGGGTTTAGCAAACCACGGCAGGTTCCGCTGACGCCATACTGAGAGACAGACTTCTGTATGTGTAGCTCAATAAATATTGATCATATCAGTCTAAATTTATCATCAGTTACTGAATCTTCCGTCCCAACACCACCGCACGCCCACACCTCCCTCTCGGTGCAGCTGTTCTGCTGATGGTGTGTATATACCTACTCCTTTATCACTCTAGCACTTTCCGCATGAAGATAAAGAGAGGAAACGGCAGGTTACCATCCTAAAACCACTGAAGAACAAGTAAGACGAGCTAATCTGGCTAACCTAGCTAACGTTAGCACCTACTGGCAAATGGCCAGGTATTTAAGGGGTTTGTTAGGAACGTGAAGAGTTCGGCTCCCCCTGCTGGCTGCCTATAGCAGCGCTCTACTATGTTACCCCACATGACGCTGCACGGCACGATGCGGCACGTCTGGTCAAGCTGTTAATGGTTCTCCAGCCCAAGTAGAAGTCTCTCTACAGCGGCTGTCAATGCAGTGACTCCTACCAACTCTGATGTCCCAAACTGTACATACGTCTATCCCTGGGTTTCTGAACCAGTGGGCCATGCAGCACCCTCTAGTGGTCCGTGGGCCTGTACTCAGCTGGTGGCAGTAGCTTGTACTAGACTGGTACTGTCATATATCACCATATTGGCATTATATCAAGTGTATTAATATAAATATATGAATGTACACATCAAAGGGTCACAGTAGCGGGCTAATTTAACATCTTCAGTTTGAGTCACCAGGTTTGAGAGGGCTCTCAGGCCGACTTCACAGCTCAGGTGGCTAAATTTAGACGTACCATCTTTATTTAACCAGATTTAACCAGATTGCTGGGAGAACTGGTGATTCTGAAGGTGGCTTTAGTTCTCTAGGGGGCCGCATCAGTTGGGCCTCAGGAGCAGAAAAGGTCAAGCACCCCTGATCTACTCAACCCAGGTCACTGTAGCTCCGCCCATTCAGGCTGAAGTTATAAGCAGTGTTGTCACATGATGTCACAAAAACCTAGGCTGCTCAGCGGCACAGTTTCCATATATGGGCATGTTAGTTTTCAGCCATATGGGCCCTTTAAAGTCACGGCACATGACATGGAACCAGATAAACGCGCTGCAGCTACAGTTTCTGAAGTGTCCAGCCGATCTTTCTGGCAGCGTCTTCATGCGACGCGTCCAAGTGTGCCACAGTGCAGCTCCCTGGATTAAATCAATGCAGGCCTGATAGCCGAGGAGGGTGACGCTCCGCCCTCGCCTGGACTTTGTCAAGAGATTACGGTCAGATTGCTGCAATAAGAAGACTGGCTGCCAACAGTGACAGCAGCCTGAGCTCTACCTACTTTCACTGAGCACTCGGTCACGTATTAACAAGCCACTGAGGTTCTGTGGTTCCTACTGTCCTGCTGTGGTGTACTGCGTTGGGGGGGGTGTGTAGTTTATCAGCAACATTCAGACTAAAGTCTGTAACTGTAAACGTACTGACCACCTTCTATCTACACTCACTGTCCGCTTTATCAGCTCCACTGTAGACCATCTGTTTCTCCGTATACTGTATTACCCTGCTCTTCAATGGTCAGGACCCCCACAGGACCCCCACACAGCAGGTATGATGTGGGAGTGGATCTTCATATTTATGTGTTCACCAGGCGAACCTAGAGTCACCCTGTGTGTTTAAGGTGCTAGTAACTTCAGGCTCCTGCAGATGGTGCTGCTGCACAAGGCTCGTGTGTCGGTGCTATGAGTCCCTGCGGGGTGGAGGGAATGGGATCCATAGATTGGAGGAGGTGCTATCATGTGCATGGGACATGTCTCGTTCAATGTCTGGAAAACGGCCTCAGAGCAATGTTAATGAAGTGGCTAAAGGAGAGGACATGCTTTAGGGCGTGGCCAAAGACCATAGTGTGAAGGCAGTAGCTGCCTCTGCAGGTGTATGGAAGCGTACGGTCATACGGGATTCTACCAGCACGTGGATACAATCCCTAGTCCTACAGGGAATTCTCCTCGGAACTGTGCCACTTGAAGCATCCACCAAATCTGGACCAACAAAAGAGTGTCTAAACACTGATGCGGTCTCCATCCCCAGAACTCCGTCCAGTCCATGCCATCCGCATCCAAAGAAGTGACTGGTGCTGGTGGAGGTGCTACACGGTGTTAGGTACGGTTCAGTCACAGGTGAGTAACTGATGGCTGCATAAGGAAGGGGAAAGTGAAAGGAATAAAGTGAAAGTCAGGAAGCGGGGGTTGGACACGGTTAAAGGCGACAGAGAATAAAAGGGACTGCGCCTAGACGAAGAGCCGGTACACACGCCAACACTGTCCAACCAACATCTAGGACTGAACTTAGAAGAGGTGGCAGATCTCTTGGTGAACCTGAAAGTAGTCTGACGTCTCGGTATGGAGCTGTAGAGGTTCCTGATGGAGTCCTGTGATAATCCATCCCATGCAGCTTAAACATCCTCACACAGTTCCTGCAGATGGTGCGGTAGGGGTGGAGGTGGAGGGACACCAGGCCGATCTCGTGTGACATGTGACAGCCAACCGTTCATCTTGGTGCTGCTGACCCACGGTGCCATCCAGCACACGGATTGTCGTTGCCGGCGTCTCCCACCAAGGATCTAAAGCGGGGACTCGTCACTGAAGATGACCCCTCCGCCATTCTATTGTCAATTCCATGACAGTTCTGATTGTAGCGACACTCACTGCAGGTCTTTGCGAACGGGTGACGTGAGTGTTCTAAGGACAGTCGTGGTACACGGTCTGCTGTGTCATGTAAGTCCTGCGTGGTGCAGCCGTCTGCCGATGGTGCTGCACCAACAGGAGGACTCATGGAGGACACCACTGCTCGCTGGAGGTCTGTAATGGTGGTGTTGGGTCAGTCAGCTTACGTCACATCAAGTTTTCATTCCTGTGGGAGTTGATTCACCCCCCCCAAAAAAAAAAAAAAAACCCCCACCCCCCCCCCCCCCCCCCCGATCCCCCTCGACTTCTAGGTGTTTAGTCTGTGTGTTTTTGATGATGACGCTGGCAATGTCGGAATCCTCAGTTAGTGCGTCACGTCCTCGCTGCAGCTATGCGGCACCAGCGCACTCGTTAAATGTTTATTTGCAAATGTCACACGCCGCCCGCAGCACTACCCTGCTGTTGTGCTCCTAATCTCCTCACGCATTTCCATAAAGCAGAGGCCGAGCCGCCTCTCCTCCGACGTATGTTTGGTAATCTGTGTTAGTCTGTATTATGATGTTCGGCGTTCCCTCCATTATCACAGGGAGCCATTTGCATATCTAATCAGATCACACCACAAAGCGGCTCGGCCTGCTGGATTAGCGTCAGGAGCTCCTCAGTGGGAAAACTGTGTGCTTTACGCAATTCTGATTATGTAGGCACGTACGGCCTCATTTCATTACCTCCCAAACTTTGACCCTTTGGCCTGAATGGCATCACCGCTGGATATCACACAGTGGAGCATTGCTCAAGTTTATGTCTCTCATAATAATAAGCCCCTCTGTTAGAATATAAATAGAATTCCCAAAACCCGGAAAGAGCTTCCCGAAAGTCACCTCGTCAGTGCCGGCTTCCAATCCAGATATTGTGAGACTGATAGCTGCGTGTTTTATGATATAGATTATTACAAGTGCTGTAAAATCAGTCATGGAAAAAAATTCCATTGACCTAAATTGGAATTATATGGAAATTCCGATCCATATTTAAAAAATTCCGGAGGATTTGATCACCGAGGTATAAACAAAGCCTTTCAGAGTGGTTTACTGTGGGACGATCAGTTGTACCGAATCTTTACAGTGGTGGTGGGGATGGGAACCAGGGTTCTCCATGTCTACAACACCAACACAGACACTTTATTTACTATCTAGAACCACCAGGGAGGTTCTTCCATGAAATGAAAGCTTTGGTGCTTTAGATCTACCAGGAAGACTACGCCACTCATGAATTCATTACTCTAGCCAATCACAGTCCACCACCTGTCTTTCAAAACAACCTAACCTGGGTACTTCCTGTTCAGGTACTGATGTTTCATTGTGCTCCTCCTTCCTGCCTGCTCCGAACTATCATACACCACCGTCAGGTACGGGGCGACGTGTACGCTGTCACTGTGTATAGTAGGTGTCTGTGAGGGAGTTGTTAGATGGGGACATCAGTAGCTCAGTATGGGACACGCCACTGCCTCCAGCTCATCCGTCGTCAAGTCACCAGGACTCAAAAGGGTTTGGACAACACACTTCCTGTGTGCTAGACCCGCCCATTCCGTCAGAATTCCCAGTCTGTAAAAGTTTTCACCTCTTTTTTTTATTTTTGTCATTTTGTTTTCTGAGACGTTCGTTTGCTTGGCTCCCCTCGGCTGCCGTAAGTTGCCATGAGCAGGAACACGTGTCTGGAAGATGTCCTGCACATTCGGCTGAGCTGTTACTGCCCCTCGTATCCCTGCTGGGATGACTCCCTGGATCATCACACCGGTGGCTGGGGCAGTGTGTCGCTCCACAGCCAGGCAGGATTGAAGCGCTCACCAGGAGGCCACCATCCTCGAACCTGACCGTCGTCGGATCCCAATCAGAACCCAGATAAGTCTCCAAAGACGGTACGGTTCCAGCCGGCGGCAGTCCAGGCGTCTCGTTCCCGACACCACTGCAGACGAAGGCGAGGGTGGCTGACTGTCAATGGCAGGACATGTAATGGGCCGTGACCCCGAATGTCCTTCTCCGAAGCTCCTGGAAATGGTCCGAAGGCTGCCACCTGCGTCTGGATGGTGGGCAGGAACACCGCAGAGCAGATCAGACAGTCCTTTCTGCTGGTGGTCTGTCTGGGCCACCCGGAGCCCTCCCATAACCAGACCACACCTGTAATCTTTCCGTATCAGCCCGAGACATAACTGTATCCGGGTTTTGCAGGAATCCGGAATTCCTACAGGAATCTTTTAGTCAATTAGTTTATTTTCATGGGCAAAGGGAGCGCGAACGAGCCCTAGGTTCCTCTGGAACGACGCGGTTCACGTCAAACCGCCCTGAACGCCTCCCCTTCCACTGGTTCTACTGTAGCTGTAAACGAAACAGTACATTCTTCCTGAAGCCTGAACACGTAACTGAGCAGTGGTGGCAGTCGCCGCTTGTTTGACAGGTTACAGCAGGTTCCGTCAGCGAGACAAGCAGAACCCGCGCCAGACGCTGCAGAATGAAGTCCGCTTCATACACAGCCAGCGACGCTCATCAAAGGTTAATGCACTTCAAACAGCACGCTGATCTGTTGTACCAGAAGGAGCTGTAAATATACACAGCCAGGCTGGTGGACACACTAAGGCCAGGATCCTGACGTGACCCCAGCACACTGCGCTGCCTTCCAGGCCTGGACTACAGTATGAAGAGTCAGGGGATTTGGTTTTCAGGCAGTGAGATGAGTACATGAGTCATGTACGCATGAAGGTTCTGTACAGTGGTGGTGAAGGTAACCAGGGGTCACCACGTCTACAATGCAGATATGGGCAGCCATAACCATCATAGATCATTCCAACCAATCAGGATACAGGCTCGGTAATCAGAGATCAGACACATCTCAGACTTCAGACTAAAATCAATAGCTTTGATTGGCCCTACACCCTAATTACCCTCACTATGGCCCTACACCCTAATTACCCTCACTATGGCCCTACACCCTAATTACACTCACTATGGCCCTACACCCTAATTACACTCACTATGGCCCTACACCCTAATTACCCTCACTATGGCCCTACACCCTAATTACACTCACTATGGCCCTACACCCTAATTACACTCACTATGGCCCTACACCCTAATTACACTCACTATGGCCCTACACCCTAATTACCCTCACTATTGCCCTACACCCAAATTACCATCTCTATGGCCCTACACCCTAATTACCCTCACTATGGCCCTACACCCTAATTACCCTCACTATGGCCCTACACCCTAATTACACTCACTATGGCCCTACACCCTAATTACCCTCACTATGGCCCTACACCCTAATTACCCTCACTATGGCCCTACACCCTAATTACCCTCACTATGGCCCTACACCCTCATTACCCACTAATTAAAACCCTAATACCCTCACTATGGCCCCTACACCCTACCTATGGCCTACACCCTAATTACCCTCACTATGGCCCTACACCCTAATTACACTCACTATGGCCCTACACCCTAATTACACTCACTATGGCCCTACACCCTAATTACCCTCACTATGGCCCTACACCCTAATTACCCTCACTATGGCCCTACACCCTAATTACCCTCACTATGGCCCTACACCCTAATTACCCTCACTATATGGCCCTACACCCAATTAACCTTCACTATGCCCCTTACACCCTAATTACCCTCCACTATGCCCTACACCCCCTATTCCTAATTACCCTCACTATGGCCCTACACCCTAATTACCCTCACTATGGCCCTACACCCTAATTACACTCACTATGGCCCTACACCCTAATTACACTCACTATGGCCCTACACCCTAATTACCCTCACTATGGCCCTACACCCTAATTACCCTCACTATGGCCCTACACCCTAATACCCTAATTACCCTACCCTCACTAGGCCCTACACCCCTAATTACACCTCACTATGGCCCTAATTACACCCTAATTACCTATCACGACTATGGCCCTACACCCTAATTACCCTCACTATGGCCCTACACCCTAATTACCCTCACTATGGCCCTACACCCTAATTACACTCACTATGGCCCTACACCCTAATTACACTCACTATGGCCCTACACCCTAATTACACTCACTATGGCCCTTTAACCCCCCCATACTAATTACCCTCACTATGGCCCTACATACCTCACTTATGGCCCTACTCACCCTCACTATGGCCCTACACCCTAATTACACTCACTATGGCCCTACACCCTAATTACCCTCACTATGGCCCTACACCCTAATTACCCTCACTATGGCCCTACACCCTAATTACACTCACTATGGCCCTACACCCTAATTACACTCACTATGGCCCTACACCCCAATTACACTCACTATGGCCCTACACCCCAATTACACTCACTATGGCCCTACACCCTAATTACACTCACTATGGCCCTACACCCTAATTACCCTCACTATGGCCCTACACCCTAATTACACTCACTATGGCCCTACACCCTAATTACACTCACTATGGCCCTACACCCTAATTACACTCACTATGGCCCTACACCCTAATTACACTCACTATGGCCCTACACCCTAATTACACTCACTATGGCCCTACACCCTAATTACACTCACTATGGCCCTACACCCCAATTACACTCACTGTGGCCCTACACCCTAATTACACTCACTATGGCCCTACACCCTAATTACACTCACTATGGCCCTACACCCCAATTACACTCACTATGGCCCTACACCCCAATTACACTCACTATGGCCCTACACCCTAATTACACTCACTATGGCCCTACACCCTAATTACCCTCACTATGGCCCTACACCCTAATTACACTCACTATGGCCCTACACCCCAATTACACTCACTATGGCCCTACACCCCAATTACACTCATCCTAAAACTGCACTAATAGCTGCACCCAGAAGGAATACTGACAGGACTGAAACTTGGTGGGTGGGTGAGACATGGTAATGATCCTCAGTTCCCAATACTCTCACTATGGCCATACACATGTGACTATGGTAAAGCAAACAGACTAGGGTCTTATCCCTGTACCTGACTGACCCAATTACACCACCATGGGCCCTACACAGACCTCCAGCCCTACAAGCAGTGGGTGTCACTCTGGCCCTACATGAGTCCTCCTGTTAGTGCAGCACCTACATCGCATACACGGCGGCTACACACCACGCAGGACTACCTGCACCCTAATACACTCACTATGGCGCCTACCAGACCTAATTACCACGACTATGTCCTTACACCCCACCACGTCTAGCCGTACACCCAAAGACTGCAGTGGTTGTATCACACCCCAATTACACTGTCATGGAGTTACTCAGAATGTGCATCACGGGTCCTCTTCCAGGTGACGAGTCCCACCCTTACCATCACTTGGTGGACCCTAATTGGCCCAACGTCCTACATCCGTGACCCTCACTGTGGCCCTTAGAGGCACACTGTGGCCAGACACCAAGATGACACGGTTTGGCCTGTCATACACGTCACATGGCCCTAGAAATTACCTGAGTGTCCCTCCACACTCATCCCCCTAACCGCCCAGAAGAATACCTGCAGGAGAAACTGGTGTGAGGATGTTCAAGACCTGTAAATGGGGATTGATTATCACGAGCAGGACTCCATCCTGTTAGGAGAACCATTCGCAGACAGCTCCATACAAGACGTTAACACGAGTCCTTACACCAGTCACCCCTCAACAAAGACTGCAGTGGTTCGTACCAGACTGTCATTGGGGTATCAACTCACGGCGGTCATCTTCGTGACGCCATACTAAGAGACAGACTTCTGTACCGTGGTCAGCACCTAGTGAGCGGTTTGCTCAATAAATGACCACTTTGTAGTCACGCGTCACATGTCCTAGCTTGCAAAACACATGACAATTATACTCCACATCTCCATACCGAGACGTCTGGCGTGTATACATGCCCGACAAACGGGGCCCCTACTATGAGAACAGATTCTGTATGTGTAATCTCAATTTTGACCACTTTGTATGTTCGTCACATGTCCAGCTTGCCATGAATTATATCAACTATAATGTCAAACATACTAACAGCGTCTCACTATCATAAACAGCGTCTCAGACATCAGGCAGCGTATTCAGAACCTCCTCATGTAGAAACTTTCTGTGAGGGAGCTTTTAGAGGGGATGTCTGGTAAACTCCTCCCACACTGTACTCAACCACAATAAACTCCTCCTACACTATCAGTCAATCACAGTAAACTCCTCCTACACGGACAGTCAGTCACAATAAACTCCAGCTGGTTGGTCTGGCGCAGTGGATAGCACCACTACCCACCAGAAAGTATCCGCCCCATCTGTCCGGTGTGGTGGTGTTAACAGAGGCACTCTGGAGGGCGTTCTGTTCCTGTATCCTATGGAAACTAAACAACGCTGCACTGACCTGCGGGATATACGGTGGGGCTTTCTGCGCACATAACACTGTGGATCAAGCAATGCCTGCACAGCCTCGGAAAAATGGAATGGGAGAAGTTTATTGTGGCTGAATGAAAGTGTGGGAGGAGTTTACTATGATTGACTGAGAGTGTAGGAGGAGTTTAATGTGACTGACTGACAGTGTAGGAGGAGTTTATTGTGACTGACTGACAGTGTAGGAGGAGTTTACTGTGATTGACTGACAGTGTGGGAGGAGTTTAATGTGACTGACAGTGTAGGAGAGGTTTACTGTGATTGACTGACAGTGTAGGAGGAGTTTATTGTGACTGACTGACAGTGTAGGAGGAGTTTACTGTGATTGACTAGGAGGAGACAGTGTGTGGGAGGAGTTACTGTGATTTGACTGACAGTGTGAGGTCTTACTGTGATTGATGAGAGGTTTACTGTGATTGACTGACAGTGTAGGAGGAGTTTACTGTGATTGACTGAGAGTGTAGGAGGAGTTTATTGTGACTGACTGAGAGTGTAGGAGGAGATTAATGTGACTGACCGTGTAAGAGAGGTTTACTGTGATTGAATGAGAGTGTGGGAGGAGTTTACTGTATTTGATTGACAGTGTAGGAGGAGTTTAATGTGATTGATTTAAAGTTTGGGAGGATTTCACTGTAACTGATTGACAGTGTGGGAGGAGTTTACTGTGACTGACCGACAGTGTGGGAGGAGTTTACTGTGACTGACCGACAGTGTGGGAGGAGTTTACTGTGACTGACCGACAGTGTGGGAGGAGTTTACTGTGACTGACCGACAGTGTGGGAGGAGTTTACTGTGACTGACCGACAGTGTGGGAGGAGTTTACTGTGACTGACTGACAGTGTGGGTGGAGTTTACTGTATCTGATTGACAGTATGGGAGGAGTTTACCTTGGTTCTGAGTCACCGAACCATGGCAGGGAACTGCATCAGCTACTGAGCGTGTCTGCAGCAGCGAGCCGGCCTCGGTCTCCAGGACATGTGCTGCGTCACATCCCTGCTTATCACTCACTTGCATCATCACAGGGCTCGTTCCGGGCTCTAGCGGGGAGGATGAAAGTGGGATCGCTCCTTTGAAGGATGGAGGGGAAGTCATCCTTTTACTTGTTTGACGATACAAAGCAGAACGAAAGGAACACATGGAGCTCGGAGAACAGACGGAGCTTCCTCCACTTCAGCTCAGTGAGCTCCAGCGCTGTCCCGGAAATGTACCCTAAAGGGCCTATAGCACGGAAAACTGGATTTACCTCCTTTAATAAATATTTAATATTTAATAAAAGTTTCACTGGTCTGTTCTTGTAATGTCAGACAAGCCGTTACCACGACTGTCCTTAACACCACGTCACCGTAACCAAAGACTGCAGTGGTGTCGTACCAGACTGTCATGACTCAAAATGGCAGCGGGTCATCTTCAGTGACGAGTCCCGCTTTAGTCTTGGTGGAGACGCCCAACGAATCCGTGTGTGGAGGCACCGTGGTCAGCACCGAGATGGACGGTCCGTTGTCACACGTCCAAAAGACCTGGTGTCCCTCCACCTCCACCCCTACAGCACCATCTACAGGAGCTGTGTGAGGATGTTCAAGCTGCATGGGATGGATTATCACAGGACACCATTAGGAACCTCTACAGCTCCATACCGAGACGTCTGGCGTGTTGGGTTAGCAAGCACAGAGGCCCGACGCCATGAGCACCAATAACAGCTGTGACCAAATTGGCGATGGACTGGACGAGTTTCTGGATGTAGCCACATCAGTGTTCAGACACTCTTTGGTCCAGATTTGGTGGACGCCTTCCCTGGCCCAATTCCGAGGAGAATTCCCTGTAGACTGGGATTGTATCCACTGCTGGTAGACCCGTATGACCGTACGCTTCCACACACCTGCAGATTCAGCTCCTTCCTTCACACTATGGTCTTTGGCCACGCCCACATGCAGTCCCTCCTTTTAGCCAATTATTAACATCTGCTCTGGAGCCATTTTCCACACATGGAACGAGACATTCCCTGCACTGTAGCACCTCTTCACAATCTATGGGCCCCGGCACTTACACCCCGCAGGGGTTCATAGCTCCATCATCCTTGTGCAGCGCCACCTGCAGGAAGTTACTGCCACTGGTTGCTGCCTGGTGAGATTCAGAGAGAACCAGCGTCTGTCACAAAGCATTTGTTCCACGATTCACGTTATTCAAAGCTCCTGTACGTGACACGACGTCTCCGAGTAGGTAGGCTTCAGGTACAGCCTTCAGAAACGTTCGCTCCTCGCCTTCGGAGCTACAACACTGCCAGAGCCTTCCCAGCACACTGAACGAGACTCTGAGCACGCTCAGCCCCGTCATGTGCGCTTTGGCACTCTGCTCTTAGAGGAAGAGCCCTGGATGAGAAAGGAAACAATCATCTGAGAGCTCCAGCTTCTCCCGCTGATGGCTGCACGGCACCTAGCGGCTTTATGGAGGGTCACTCATTGTTCCATTGTAGCCTCTGATCCACCCTGCTGGATCCAAACAACAGGCATCCGGATCAGTGCATTACTGAGACATTCCTGCTGAACAGTTTATAGAACACAATGGAGCGCCGCAACGGTGCAATCACTGTCACCTTCACAGAGTTCAGGGGATTACGGAGACGTTCCCACCAAAGCCTCTTACCATTGGACCACTAGAGGCCATTCTGGAAGGAACTGGAGTTGACCTTTGGGGGGATTCTCCAGTTACTCGTGTTGGGACTGTACGTCAAGTTGTTGTTGAGCAGTACGGGGTAAAAGTCGAATCACGTCTCAACCATTGCTGCGGGCAAATCTTGATGCTGCCTTGAATTCCAGAGACTTGACTCAGACTTCAACTCCAGAGACTTGACTCAGACTGGAACTCCAGAGACGAGACTCAGACTTCAACTTCAGAGACTTGACTCAGACTGGAACTCCAGAGACGAGACTCAGACTTCAACTTCAGAGACTTGACTCAGACTTTAACTCCAGAGACTTGACTCAGACTGGAACTCCAGTGACGAGACTCAGACTTCAACTCCAGAGACTTGACTCAGACTGGAACTCCAGTGACTTGACTCAGACTGGAACTCCAGAGACGAGACTCAGACTTCAACTTCAGAGACTTGACTCAGACTTTAACTCCAGAGACTTGACTCAGACTGGAACTCCAGTGACGAGACTCAGACTTCAACTTCAGAGACTTGACTCAGACTGGAACTCCAGTGACTTGACTCAGACTTCAACTCCAGAGACTTGACTCAGACTGGAACTCCAGTGACTTGACTCAGACTGGAACGCCAGAGACTTGACCCAGACTTCAACTTCAGAGACTTGACTCAGACTTGAACTCCAGAGACTTGACTCAGACTTCAACTTCAGAGACTTGACTCAGACTGGAACTCCAGAGACTTGACTCAGACTTGAACTACAGAGACTTGACTCAGACTGGAACTCCAGAGACTTGACTCAGACTGGAACTCCAGAGACTTGACCCAGACTTCAACTTCAGAGACTCGACTCAGACTGGAACTCCAGAGACCTGACTCAGACTGGAACTCCAGAGACTTGACCCAGACTTCAACTTCAGAGACTTGACTCAGACTGGAACTCCAGAGACTTGACCCAGACTTGAACTACAGTGACTTGAATCAGACTGGAACTCCAGAGACTTGACTCAGACTGGAACTCCAGAGACTTGACCCAGACTTCAACTTCAGAGACTTGACTCAGACTGGAACTCCAGAGACTTGACTCAGACTGGAACTCCAGAGACTTGACTCAGACTGGAACTACAGAGACTTGACTCAGACTGGAACTCCAGTGACTTGACTCAGACTGGAACTCCAGAGACTTGACTCAGACTGGAACTCCAGTGACTTGACTCAGACTGGAACTCCAGAGACTTGACTCAGACTGGAACTCCAGAGACGAGACTCAGACTTCAACTTCAGAGACTTGACTCAGACTGGAACTCCAAAGACTTGACCCAGACTTGAACTACAGAGACTTGACTCAGACTGAAACTCCAGAGACTTGACTCAGACTGGAACTCCAGAGACTTGACTCAGACTGGAACCCCTAGAGACTTGACTCAGACTGGAACTCCAGTGACTTGACTCAGACTTCAACTTCAGAGACTTGACTCAGACTTCAACTCCAGAGACTTGACTCAGACTGGAACTCCAGAGACTTGACTCAGACTGGAACTCCAGAGACTTGACTCAGACTGGAACTCCAGTGACTTGACTCAGACTGGAACTCCAGAGACTTGACTCAGACTGGAACTCCAGTGACTTGACTCAGACTGAAACTCCAGAGACTTGACTCAGACTGGAACTCCAGTGACTTGACTCAGACTTCAACTTCAGAGACTTGACTCAGACTGGAACTCCAGAGACTTGACTCAGACTGGAACTCCAGAGACTTGACCCAGACTTGAACTACAGTGACTTGAATCAGACTGGAACTCCAGAGACTTGACTCAGACTGGAACTCCAGTGACGAGACTCAGACTTCAACTTCAGAGACTTGACTCAGACTGGAACTCCAGAGACTTGACTCAGACTGGAACTCCAGTGACTTGACTCAGACTTCAACTTCAGAGACTTGACTCAGACTGGAACTCCAGAGACTTGACTCAGACTGGAACTTCAGAGACTTGAATCAGACTGGAACTCCAGAGACTTGACTCAGACTGGAACTCCAGAGACTTGACCCAGACTTCAACTTCAGAGACTTGACTCAGACTGGAACTCCAGAGACTTGACTCAGACTGGAACTCCAGAGACTTGACTCAGACTGGAACTCCAGTGACTTGACTCAGACTGGAACTCCAGTGACTTGACTCAGACTGGAACTCCAGAGACTTGACTCAGACTGGAACTCCAGAGACTTGACTCAGACTGGAACTCCAGAGACTTGACTCAGACTGGAACTCCAGAGACTTGACTCAGACTGGAACTCCAGAGACTTGACCCAGACTTGAACTACAGAGACCTGAGTCAGCATCAAACTCCAGAGACTGGAATCAGATTTTGAGTCAGATTTCAGATATTTAACCTGGACTTGGACTCCAGAGACTTGACTCCGACTTAGACTCCAGAGACTTGAATCAGATTTGGACTCCAGAGACATGATTTGAACTTGAACTACAGAGACTAGGCTCAGACTTCAACTTTAGAGACGTGACTCGGACATGGAATTCAAAGACTTGACTCAGACTTGAACTCCGGAGATTTGATACTACTACTTGATACTACCAGACCCACACTTTAACTCCAGAGACTAGTCTCATACTTTAACTTTAGAGATCTGACTTGGACTTGGACTTTAGAGATTCGACATGGACTTTTAACTTCAGAGACTAGATTTAAACTTGAACTCCAAAGACTAGACCCGGCCTTTGGCCCCGGAATTCAGGCATAGACTTCAGAGATTTGACTCTGATTTAGACTCCAGAGACTTGATTAGGACTTAGACTCCAGAGACTTGACTCAGACCTGAACTCCAGAGACTTGATATGGACATGGACTTCAGAGACCTGACTCGGACTTAAATACCAGAGACTTGATTTCCAGAGACCAGACCCAGACTTCAGAGACGTGACTCGGACATGGACTCCAGAGGCTTGACTCGGACTTGGACTTTAGAGAGTTGACTCGGACATGGACTTCAGAGACTTGACTCAGACTTAAACACCAGAGACTTGATTTCCAGAGACCAGACCCAGACTTCAGAGACGTGACTCGGACATGGACTCCAGAGGCTTGACTCGGACTTGGACTCCAGACGCTTGACTCGGACTTGGACTCTAGAGACCTGACTCGGACTTGAACTCCAGAGACTTGATTTGAAATTGAATTCTAGAGACTAGACCCAGACTTCAACTTCAGAGGCTTGACTCGGACATGGACTTTAGAGAGTTGACTCGGACATAGACTCCAGAGACTTGACTCGGACATAGACTCCAGAGACTTGACTCGGACTTAAACACCAGAGACTTGATTCTAACTTGACTTCCAGAGACCAGACCCAGACTTCAACTTTAGAGACTTGACTCGGATTTGAACTCTAGAGACTCGAGACTGAACTCACTCTGGCATTCTAGATTTTCAGGGCTCAACAGACTCACATTCCACAGCCTCGAACTCCAACTCAGAGGCATCAGTGAACATGCCTGTGTGGCGCAGGGAGCTCACTAAGTGTGCAGGGCAGGAGGTATTCCTGGAACACTAATGCTTCATCCAGTAAATGAGTGCAAGTGCTCTATTAAATGTTGAATGAAGTCAGCAGTTACCGCGGGCAGGCGGCTGTGTCACCCAAAGTGTCCAAGTCCTCCGCTCCCCTCTGGGCGGATGGGTGTGCTTGATTGAAGGTGACAAGATGGAGGTCACGGGAGAGCAAAACCGCCCTGATGACCCAGGAAAATGGTCGCTTGCTTGCCTCGAGCTCCCCCGGTAGCAGCCGGGAGCACATTTACCGCCTTTGCCACGGTTCAGCTAAAGTGGCGCGGAGCTGCGCGAAGGACCCAGCGTGTATGTGCGGCTGCTCTGACCTTCTGAACTCCCAGCGCACTTATAAATAAACAGAACCCCGGTCCGGTGGGAGTCCGCTGCCCCCTCGCTAGCAGGCCAAGGTTGCTTTGTGAGCTGTCACAAAGAATTCAGATCCTCTTTCCACCAGCTCACCTCACAACACACCCAGAACCATTTACGATGGAATGTGCATCGGGCGCAAACCCGTGACCTCCATATATCCTGGTATAGCAATCTGATCCGAACTTCCCGTCCAGGAGAATTTGCATCTGCTATGAGTATCAGCCATATGAATGAACTCATAGGGCCATTACAGCAGAGCTCGCCCATCATCGGGAGTTAGTCCACCGGGTCGGTGTGAGCTACAGCCCGAGCTGCCACTGTAGAAGGCAGACCTACCTTGTACGTCCAGGTAATGGCCATTTTATCAGAAACACCTGCCTTGAAAGTGCGTTTGTAGGTCTACTCCAACCGTGTGCTCTAGTGTGTTACTGTCCCACAGCTGAGCTACTACAGTAACATGCTACGTCACATCACATATGTCCATATATACTACTGATGGCCAGATGTGGTTCTACACCCCCATTTCCACCCTATGATTTGGTTCTAGAATGAAACCAGCTGTTTCCCTTCTGTGGCTAGCTCATGAATAGTTGGCTAGCTCCGATTGGCTGGTTTACAGCGAGACCCCGCCCATTACGATCACACAGAAGCACCATGTGGAATAGACTATGCTAGTTAGCTTGGCGCTAATGCTAGTAGCTAACGTTCCCTGTGCTAGCTACTGGCTCCATCTGGACACCAACACACAGTAGATTAAAGCGGATCCTCACTATGGAGCTCTCAGTTTAAGATGATCTGCTCCAACCGGCATCTCCATGTCATCTTAAACAGTGCCACAGGACATTCGAATGCCTGTACAAGCTGCAGTATTTAACCCTTTGAACTTTGACCTCCCCAGCGTTTCAGCAGTGTAACCCTGGCCTCCCCAGAGGCAATGCACAGAAACCCTTCGCACGATTCACACCAGTACACCGTTTCAGTGCGCTCTGGCAGGTCCTGGTCCTTGGCAACTGGATTTGCTCTCTTGGCTTGCTTGTAGTTTTCGGCACAAACACGCATCCGTCGTTCCGAGATGCACCTTCCGGTCGCTCAGGCAAGTGCGGTGGGATGCTGGGTTCGTTCTGGAGCCGGGCTTCATCTCCTCCTGTTTTGCGACGTGCCAAGGCCACCAGCGCTCGGCGGTGAGTCCCAATCAAGTCGTGACACAGCTCGTCAATTCCAGCATCATGGGTGCCATGCGCAGTGTGACCAATAGTATAGCAATGGCCGGTATTGGTGCCCGTCGGGTATTGATTGACAGGTGGGCCGCTGTAGTGGCCTTTCGGGTATATATGCCCCTCCGGCAGGCCGCTTGTGTTCAAAAGGGTTAAGGTGGGACGGAACTTTGGATTAAGAATCTGGTGAATAAGAAGAACATCACCCGTTTACCACCGACAGTTGGGTTCCTTGACTCTCCACCTAGCCCACCATGTTGGTTCTGTAGCTCTGTTGTGGTTCTATGTAAATGTTCTAGGTGTCGATATTACCGAGTCTGTCCTGTAACAGTTTAGGAATTAGGAATCAACCCTCGGTGGAGACAACCAACGAATCCGTGTGTGGAGGCACCGTGGTCAGCACCAAGATGGACGGTTTGTTGTCACACGTCCAGAAGACCTGCTGTCCCTCCACCTCCACCCCTACCGCACCATCTGCAGGAACTGTGTGAGGATGTTCAAGCTGCATGGGATGGATTATCACAGGACACCATTAGGAACCTCTACAGCTCCATACCGAGACGTCTGGCGTGTTGGGTTAGCAAACACGGCGGCCCGACGCCATACTGAGAGACAGACTTCTGTATGTGTAGCTCAATAAATATTGATCATATCAGTCTAAACTTATCACCAGTTATTGATCCTGGTCCCCTTTATCTTCCTTCCCAACACCACCGCACTCCCACACCTCCTTCTGGGTGTACCTAATAAACTGGATGCTCAGTGTCTCTTACAGCTTTCTCCGCCTGGAAGGAAATCTTTTAAATGAGCCTCATTTTGCCGTCCGGTACAAACTGTACGTGTAACGCTCTGCTGACGTTCGTCCTCGCCTCCCGTTCAATCGGTGCTTTTCAGTGCACGGTGGAGTCAGTGTGGACTTTGGCAGAGCAGCAGCTTGGAATGATATTCATTTGACTTTCACCATCATTAATTTTCATGGCCCTGCCTGCTCCCTTCCAGCATGCTTTCAACGATGTCCGACACCTACATGCCCCCCCCCATCCTATAGGCTCCATCCAAGGCCCAGAAACCCGGGCCAGGATGTGCCGAGGCCTGTGGCGGTGGAGGAAAAAGGGCCTCCGTTTTTTTCTCCCCTTCTTTCCAGCATCGCAGTCCAAGTGTCTAATCCCAACAGCTGACTGGTTTGAGTCTGAGCTCACAGCAAGACAGTAAAATGGACATCACGCCCCAGCCCCCACCGTCCCGTCTGCCATCTCGAAGACACAGGGGTGACCCCTCGCAGGCGCTCGAGCTGCTCGCAGCCTTGAGAGACCCCTCTGAGGTCTTTTACAGGCCAATTTGACTGTCTTATATCATTACCCACAAAGAGTTTCAGATAAGCCTGTACTGAATTAGACTTAATGAGAGCTGCTGCCATGCTCTGTAGCTGACTTGCCTCTTAAAGAGGCAGGAGGTTTCCTAAAACTGAAACTCAGCCAGGTTATATAACCCGGCCCTGACACAACTCTCTGCTGCCACCTTGTGGGGAGATGCGTGCATTGCACGTGTGCAAACACTAATAAAGATTTTCCTTATACAATCAATACACATCAACAAATGGCCTTTTAACAGGAATGATATATTACAGAATTAGAGCAATGTACCTGCTAATATGTAAGAAATTACAAAATAAAAGTCTCTCAAGTGTTCTTTGTTGCTAGCTCATGCGGGTGAGTGAAACGCTACTCATATTTGGGTTTTTTTGGGTCAGAAAGTCAGAAAATACACCAAAATCACCACATTTATTGAGTCAGAATATTAAAAAAAATTATTTGGAGGTGAATGGATTAGTGGCTGTTGTAATTCTGTTCAGATTAAATATTAAAATATTAATATTCACATAATCATAATTAAAATAATGAAGCTAAACAGACACTGCTGTCTGGAATCATGGTGTTCAATCATATAACAACAGTTAAACTGCAGATAAATGTAGAAATTTATATGAAATTGATTGTATATAATAATTTAGATAGCAAACGTGTGGGGAGCGATGAAGAGAGCTGTAGAGGAATGCTCTAGAACGATGAGAACATGGGGTAACCCAACAGCCTTCATTACACACATCCAGCGAGCAGTGGTGTCCTCCATGAGTCCTCCTGTTGGTACAGCACCATCGGCAGACGGCTGCACCACGCAGGACTACATGCACACAGACCGTTACCACGACTGTCCTTAACACCACGTCACCGTCACCAAAGACTGCAGTGGTGTCGTACCAGACTGTCATGGAGTGACTCAGAATGGCAGCGGGTCATCTTCAGTGACGAGTCCCGCTTTAGTCTTGGTGGAGACGCCCAACGAACCCGTGTGCGGAGGCACCGTGGTCAGCACCGAGATGAGCGGTTTGTTGTCACACGTCCAGAAGACCTGGTGTCCCTCCACCTCCACCCCTACCGCACCATCTGCAGGAACTGTGTGAGGATGTTCAAGCTGCATGGGATGGATTATCACAGGACACCATCAGGAACCTCTACAGCTCCATACCGAGACGTCTGGCGTGTTGGGTTAGCAAACACGGCGGCCCGACGCCATACTGAGAGACAGACTTCTGTATGTGTAGCTCAATAAATATTGATCATATCAGCCTAAATTTATCATCAGTTATTGATCCTGGTCACCTTTATCTTCCTTCCCAACAGCACCGCACTCCCACACCTCCTTCTGGGTGCAGCTGTTGTGTTGATGATGGGTGTAACATGGTCATGGATTTGTTCATGTTGTGTAGTGCATTACTTACGGTAGAACTCCAACCTGGTTCTAGAAGCAACATCAGCTCAGGAGCTCTGTGAAATGGGCCTTCATGCCTGAGCAGATGCACACAAGCCCATGATCACTATGTGCAGTGCCAAGCGTCGACTGGAGGGGTGTAAGGTGCTGCCACTGAACTCTGCAGCAGGGGAACCATGCTCTCTGGAGTGATGGATGGCAGTCTGGTGGGGGAATCCAGGAGAACGCTCCCTACCGGAATGCATAGTGCGGACAGTAAAGTTTGGTGGTGGAGTGGGGTAATGGTCTGGGGGGGCGGGGTCAGGGTTTGGGCTCAGACCCTTAGCGCAGGTAAGGGGTGATGTTGATGCTACAGCACACAATAACATCCTACCCGGTTACGAGCTTCCAGCTTCCCTGTGCACAAAGTCAGCTCCATAAGGACATGGGCTGAGGAGGAAACCGGAGTGGAGGAACTCCAGTGTCCGCCACTGTGCCCTGACCACTGAACACCGCTGGGATGTCCTGGAATGTTAATTGTGACTCAGGCCTTCTCTTCCAACATCAGTGTCCGACCGTCTCGAATGGTCTGTTGACTGAATGGGCTGGAACTGCCACACTCCAAACTCTTGTGGAAAGGCTTTTTTCCAGACGTGAATGGGATGCTCATGGTCTTGGAATGGGATGCTCATGGTCTTGGAATGGGATGCTCATGGTATTGGAATGGGATGCTCATGGTATTGGAATGGGATGCTCATGGTCTTGGAATGGGATGCTCATGGTCTTGGAATGGGATGCTCATGGTATTGGAATGGGATGCTCATGGTCTTGGAATGGGATGCTCATGGTATTGGAATGGGATGCTCATGGTATTGGAATTGGATGCTCATGGTTTTGGAATGGGATGCTCATGGTATTGGAATGGGATGCTCATGGTTTTGGAATGGGATGCTCATGGTATTGGAATGGGATGCTCATGGTATTGGAATGGGATGCTCATGGTATTGGAATGGGATGCTCATGGTATTGGAATGGGATGCTCATGGTTTTGGAATGGGATGCTCATGGTCTTGGAATGGGATGCTCATGGTATTGGAATGGGATGCTCATGGTTTTGGAATGGGATGCTCATGGTATTGGAATGGGATGCTCATGGTATTGGAATTGGATGCTCATGGTTTTGGAATGGGATGCTCATGGTATTGGAATGGGATGCTCATGGTTTTGGAATGGGATGCTCATGGTATTGGAATGGGATGCTCATGGTATTGGAATTGGATGCTCATGGTATTGGAATGGGATGCTCATGGTATTGGAATGGGATGCTCATGGTCTTGGAATGGGATGCTCACGGTTTTGTAATAGGATGCTCATGGTTTTGGAATGGGATGCTCATGGTATTGGAATGGGATGCTCATGGTCTTGGAATGGGATGCTCATGGTATTGGAATGGGATGCTCATGGTCTTGGAATGGGATGCTCACGGTTTTGTAATAGGATGCTCATGGTTTTGGAATGGGATGCTCATGGGTTTGGAATGGGATGCTCATGGGTTTGGAATGGGATGCTCATGGTTTTGTAATAGGATGCTCATGGGTTTGGAATGGGATGCTCATGGGTTTGGAATGGGATGCTCATGGTTTTGGAATGGGATGCTCATGGTTTTGGAATGGGATGCTCATGGTTTTGTAATAGGATGCTCATGGGTTTGGAATGGGATGCTCATGGGTTTGGAATGGGATGCTCATGGTTTTGTAATAGGATGCTCATGGGTTTGGAATGGGATGCTCATGGGTTTGGAATGGGATGCTCATGGTCTTGGAATGGGATGCTCATGGTATTGGAATGGGATGCTCACGGTTTCGTAATGGGATGCTCATGGTCTTGGAATGGGATGCTCATGGTCTTGGAATGGGATGCTCATGGCTTTGGAATGGGATGCTCAAGGTTTCGTAATGGGATGCTCATGGTTTTGGAATGGGATGCTCATGGTTTTGGAATGGGATGCTCATGGTATTGGAATGGGATGCTCATGGTTTTGGAATGGGATGCTCAAGGTTTCGTAATGGGATGCTCATGGTCTTGGAATGGGATGCTCATGGGTTTGGAATGGGATGCTCATGGTCTTGGAATGGGATGCTCATGGTTTTGGAATTGGATGCTCATGGTCTTGGAATGGGATGCTCATGGTTTTGGAATGGGATGCTCATGGGTTTGGAATGGGATGCTCATGGTCTTGGAATGGGATGCTCATGGTCTTGGAATGGGATGCTCATGGTCTTGGAATGGGATGCTCATGGTCTTGGAATGGGATGTCCAGCAAGCTTTCATAGGTGTGACGGTCAGATGTACCTGCACAGTGTGCCGTAGAATTTGACCACTGATCTCACACTGTCTACAGCCTGGAGTTACTTCCTTTTTATCATAATTCCCACTTTTCCAAAATATGGCAGGTTTCAATGAAATCCTCATGACTTCATTAGAGCCTCTGCCTCTCTCTCCCTCTCTTGACTACCTCTTTCTCTCATCTAATGAACTCCAGAGCTACATTTCAAGGCAACTCCAGCAATGCACCTGCCTGATAACGACCACTAGAGGGAATCATCGCATCTCGGATGACCCCTCGGAGGGGGGGACGCAGAAGACGGATGGTGATATTTGGAGGCAATAACGCATCACAGATTGCTCCTCTCGTTCACCGCAGACCCAAAGTTGACCTTTTCCTCCTCGTTTTCTCCTGAGACGCCCTCTTTGGCGCTGATGAGCTGTCAGTCAAACGAAGCTCTGTAGATGAAGCCTGCTGTGGGACTGATAAGACATTATGCGGGGAGGATGCTCATCCATCCGCTCGGAGTGCTGTTATTCTCAGCAAAAAGGAGAGGAAACACTGAATCATGTCATTCAATTACTGCGTGGAGGAGGAGAAAGGAGCGGACGCCCTCTGGAGGGGTTTTAGGGGGATGATGGACGAGCGCTCGGAGGCCTTGACTGATCTGCGATGAATGAAGCAACATTGATTTTGCTCAGATGCGGTGTCCCTCGTGAACTCGGCTTGTAACACACATGCAAGCCGTGTTCCAAATCGAGAATTTCCCATAATGCACTAGGCATGTGTGGCACAAGTACTTAGTTCATGCTGGAAATGGATTTCAGATGATTACGGAATCCAGGAATTCTGTGAACAGGAACTGAATAAAATGATAAATAATAAATTCTAATTATTTAACAATATCAGTATTCCAGCGTTCAGTGTTGTAGAGGAAGACACAGGAAGCATAGAGCTTTAGCTCTGTGTTACTGAACACAGTGGACGGGCAGAACCGATGCTCAGCGCTGGCTGACAAGGCCGGAAACAGGCAGGTCACTTCCAGCTCCACATGGTAAACACCAAACCCAGATACACCGCTCCACAGCGCAGGGTTAAAAACAGCACGTGCACGCACTCACAACATCCATAACAGCAACTTGGTAAAATCAGGTGACCTTTCACCTTTCACTCTCTCCGCAGCTGAGGTTTCAGAATTCCCACGGATCCTCCACACGAACATGCCACAGGGCGTATCCTTTTCCTCAGGGTGGTGGAAAAGAGGCAGTGCCCTGAGCGCTCCTCCCCAGTGCTTGGTGGATCCCATCTCAGCTAATCCGACCATTTAGCTGTGATGTGTCCACCTTCGTGTCCGGGTCGTAGCCGCTACTGTACTGGCCAGGTTCTCAACGTTTGAAGAAAGCCGAGTCTAAAGAACCTCCTTGTAATGGGAAAGAGAAGAGGAGGTGTCAGCAGTTGATGGGCTCTGATGTTAAGTATCTAGCTAACCTAGCTAACATTAGCACACACTGGCCCTGTGTGGAGACCCTCGATACCGTCTGCAGGGTGTTCCCTTCTGTAAACCCACGCGCAAGCCTGACAGGCCTTTGTGTGGTCAGTTGACAGGCTTGTTAGTCAGTCAAGCTATCTAGCTAAGGCGGAAATAGCTAAGGCTAAGGCTAGCTTTCATCACTTTAACCGGAGAGCTGATATAAACAGAGAACAGCCGGAACATGAAGAAGAGGGTTCATAGCAAGAAGCTCCCCATAACACCCACAGGTATGAGGACATATCCGAGCAGGTGGGCAGGTGGGCAACAACAGACGTAGAGCTTAACTCACTGAGTCAGCAGTACTTTAGGATACTGTCCTGATCATGGCCGTGTCCAGACTTTTGCCATATGCAGATTGATTTTTATTCTGGAAGCAAAAAAAAAACCAACACATTCAATTAGAATTTTAAAATGATTGCAAATTATAAAAAAAATTCCATTTGGATTTTAAATATGTTCTTCGTTGCGTGAGAATAAAGGAGAACACATTCTAAAATATCTTTCCATTCGCCTCATTCTAGAATGTGTTCTCCCTTATTCACACTGTTCTAGAATGTGTTCTCCCTTATTCACACTGTTCTAGAATGTGTTCTCCTTTATTCACACTGTTCTAGAATGTATTCCCTTTATTTAACACTGTTCTAGAATGTGTTCTCCTTTATTCACACTGTTCTAGAATGTGTTCTCCCTTATTCACACTGTTCTAGAATGTGTCCTCCTTTATTCACACTGTTCTAGAATGTGTTCTCCCTTATTTACACTGTTCTAGAATGTGTCCTCCTTTATTCACAATGTTCTAGAATGTGTTCTTTATTCACACTGTTCTAGAATGTGTCCTCCTTTATTCACAATGTTCTAGAATGTGTTCTCCTTTATTCACACTGTTCTAGAATGTGTTCTCCTTTATTCACACTGTTCTAGAATGTGTTCTCCTTTATTCACACTGTTCTAGAATGTATTCCCTTTATTTAACACTGTTCTAGAATGTATTCCCTTTATTTAACACTGTTCTAGAATGTGTTCTCCTTTATTCACACTGTTCTAGAATGTATTCCCTTTATTTAACACTGTTCTAGAATGTGTTCTCCTTTATTCACACTGTTCTAGAATGTATTCCCTTTATTTAACACTGTTCTAGAATGTGTTCTCCTTTATTCACACTGTTCTAGAATGTGTTCTCCTTTATTTAACAATGTTCTAGAATGTGTTCTCCTTTATTCACCCTGGTCTAAAACGTGTTCTCCTTTATTCACACTGTTCTAGAACGTGTTCTCCCTTATTTACACTGTTCTAGAATGTGTTCTCCTTTATTCACCCTGGTCTAAAACGTGTTCTCCTTTATTCACACTGTTCTAGAATGTGTCCTCCTATATTTACAATGTTCTAGAACGTGTTATCCCTTATTTACACTGTTCTAGAATGTGATCTCCTTTATTCACACTGTTCTAGAATGTAATCTCCTTTATTTACACTGTTCTAGAACGTGTTCTCCCTAATTCACACTGTTCTAGAATGTGTCCTTCTTTATTCACACTGTTCTAGAATGTGGTCTCCTTTATTGACACTGTTCTAGAACGTGTTCTCCATTATTCACAATGTTGTAGAATGTGGTCTCCTCCACACACATGGTTCTAGACTACTATCTTCTAATCACACAGTCCTAGAATGTTCATCGCCATGTGTTCATGTTCATATCACCTTCATTTTAATGGGTTCTCATGCTAGAACAGACTAAAGAGAACTGAGAACAGTAGAATGCTAGTGTTTGGGGGTCAGTGTGCGCTGTGCTCTACGGTACACCATCCTAAACTGAGTCTACTTAAATCCAGGCTTTCCCAGTATGGAATATGGAATATGCCGGCCTATCATGGACACAGCAGTGGGCTGGAGAGCGGGACAGGAATAGATGAAGGACTGAGGCGTTCATTACAGGGTGTCCTGCGCTCTGTATAGACGCTGATTTGCGATGAGGGAGTGACTAACGTGCAGTTAGTCCAGCACCAGCGGGGAAAATAGCTACAGCCTGCTTCCCGGCGCGGAGAGAATGTTTATCCAACTTTCAGAAACTGGGTTTTTATATCCAGTCCGGAAATGACAGACTGAAACAGGCGCATCTGGGAAGACTGGGCCGCGCTGGCAGGGCGTTCATGTTTACCGGACACGTAATGAGCCCTGCTTAATTTGTAAAGTACATGTGGATTCAGGCTGTCGCAGGTCATTCACATAAATCATCCCATTAAACGGGACTATTCTCACTTTTCCTGTTATCCGAGTCGGAGTGGATCCCGGCAAACCTCTGACTAATGCACTTCCTTGTCATTTACAGCAGGTGGAACTGCAACCCTTCAAATAACCAGCAGAGGAACAAACTCAGACGCTTGTAAACAAAGGGATTCATGACGCACACCATGCACAGAACTTATTTAGTGTGGGCTGTGATGTCGTGTGTGAACCCAGACACAGATTCAGATTTCCCAAAGCAGCCTCTGGATTCCTCCCTGCTCCTTCTCCTCCTTACCTCGTATGGATTTCTGACGAAATGAAAAATTACACCATGAGTAACACCAAGCATTAACACACTACTTACAGCACACTAACACATTACACTTACTGAGTTACTGTACACCAACACACTACTTACAGTACACTAACACATTACACTTACTGAGTTACTGTACACCAACACACTACTTACAGCACACTAACACATTACACTTACTGAGTTACTGTACACCAACACACTACTTACAGCACACTAACACATTACACTTACTGAGTTACTGTACACCGACACACTACTTACAGCACACTAACACATTACACTTACTGAGTTACAGTACACCCACACGCTACTTACAGCACACTAACGCATTACACTTACTGAGTTACCGTACACCAACACACTACTTACAGCACACTAACGCATTACACTTACTGAGTTACTGTACACCGACACACTACTTACAGTACCCTAACACATTACACTTACTGAGTTACAGTACACCGACACGCTACTTACAGCACACTAACACATTACACTTACTGAGTTACAGTACACCAACACACTACTTACAGCACACTAACACATTACACTTACTGAGTTACAGTACACCCACACGCTACTTACAGCACACTAACACATTACACTTACTGAGTTACAGTACACCCACACGCTACTTACAGCACACTAACACATTACACTTACTGAGTTACTGTACACCCACACGCTACTTACAGCACACTAACACATTACACTTACTGAGTTACTGTACACCAACACGCTACTTACAGCACACTAACACATTACACTTACTGAGTTACTGTACACCCACACGCTACTTACAGCACACTAACACATTACACTTACTGAGTTACTGTACACCAACACACTACTTACAGCACACTAACACATTACACTTACTGAGTTACAGTACACCCACACGCTACTTACAGCACACTAACACATTACACTTACTGAGTTACTGTACACCAACACGCTACTTACAGCACACTAACACATTACACTTACTGAGTTACCGTACACCGACACACTACTTACAGCACACTAACACATTACACTTACTGAGTTACCGTACACCGACACGCTACTTACAGCACACTAACGCATTACACTTACTGAGTTACTGTACACCGACACGCTACTTACAGCACACTAACACATTACACTTACTAAGTTACTGTACACCAACACACTACTTACAGCACACTAACGCATTACACTTACTGAGTTACTGTACACCAACACACTACTTACAGCACACTAACGCATTACACTTACTGAGTTACTGTACACCAACACTACTTACAGCACACTAACACACTACACTTATTGAGTTACCGTACACCGACACACTACTTACAGCACACTAACACATTACACTTACTGAGTTACTGTACACCAACACACTACTTACAGCACACTAACACATTACACTTACTGAGTTACCGTACACCGACACACTACTTACAGCACACTAACACATTACACTTACTGAGTTACTGTACACCAACACTACTTACAGCACACTAACACACTACACTTACTGAGTTACCGTACACCGACACACTACTTACAGCACACTAACACATTACACTTACTGAGTTACTGTACACCAACACACTACTTACAGCACACTAACACATTACACTTACTGAGTTACAGTACACCCACACGCTACTTACAGCTCACTAACACATTACACTTACTGAGTTACCGTACACCAACACACTACTTACAGCACACTAACACATTACACTTACTGAGTTACTGTACACCAACACACTACTTACAGTACACTAACACATTACACTTACTGAGTTACTGTACACCGACACACTTCTTACAGAACACTAACACATTACACTAACTGAGTTACAGTACACCAACACACTGCTTACAGTACACTAACACACTACACTTAGTGAGATACCGTACACCAACACACTACTTACAGCACACTAACACATTACACTAACTGAGTTACAGTACACCAACACACTACTTACAGCACACTAACACATTACACTTACTGAGTTACTGTACACCGACACGCTACTTACAGCACACTAACACATTACACTTACTGAGTTACTGTACACCAACACGCTACTTACAGCACACTAACACATTACACTTACTGAGTTACTGTACACCAACACGCTACTTACAGTACACTAACACATTACACTAACTGATCCCAGTCTACAGGGAATTCTCCTCGGAACTGTGCCAGGGAAGGCATCCACCAAAGCATCCAGTCCAATCTGAAGATATTTATGTGACCCCTGGACAGGAACAGTGACCCCATTACGGCCCCTCCCAGAATCTCCACTGCCTTTGGTGAGCATTTGGCTGCTTCCGGACTGCGTTGGATCAGCATGCTTGTGACGTCCTCCTCAGGGCGAGGGAGCGGCAGAATTGGTGCAATAATCAGAAACCTGTGCATGTGCGAACGCATGCGTGCGTGTTGGTGCTCACGCCCGTCTGTGCCATCGCCATCACTTTGAAGTATAGGAGACATTAGAGCGGGCCTGCTGACTCCACAGGAGCGCCAGAGATGGGGCCTTATGATAAACGCTGCGGTACAAGGAGCGGAAGAAAAGACGGAGGACATGTGACTGTGTGAAACTGATGACCTGCCTGTGACACGCAAGTGTTCAGAGTCGCATTTAGGTGGGTCCGAGCCAAGCATGCTTTATCAGGCGGCGGCTGGCTTGCGCCGAGCCTGCGCCGAGCCTGCGCCGACCCTGCGCCGAGCCTGCCACTGCAAACGGACCTCTGGTAATTGAGTTAGTGATCAGAACAGTGGCAGAGCATCTAGACGCCGCATCTATTCTGGGGCGCCGCTCCTGACGACCCATACCAGAGTCTTCTTCATTAGCCTGTAAGATAAACTGCAGCCGCTGTGTG
This sequence comes from Prochilodus magdalenae, assembly GCA_024036415.1. NCBI lineage: Eukaryota > Metazoa > Chordata > Actinopteri > Characiformes > Prochilodontidae > Prochilodus > Prochilodus magdalenae. Next base: position 29,790 of record JAMWET010000751.1, read on the forward strand.
TACGCTTACCCCTCAAACTCCAAACCCGTTATTCAATAACTGCCAATGAAATAATGAAATCTGAACTTTTAATCAGCCGGGGCTCAGGCTACACAGATTCAGCCCCACTGTGTTATTAGCCGTGATGGACAGTGAGGAGGTAAATGTAATTAGGTACTGTACTTAAGTATAGTAACTAATTACATTAGCGGATGCAGGAGGCGCCACATGCATAGCCTGGGGTCAGTGCAGCCTTCGTTAGCTTGGGAGCAGATGACCCACCAGAGTGCCTCTGTTAACCCCACCACACCGGACACAGCGCCTCACCTGGGCTCGTGAGGTTACTAACCGGACCCTAGAGGACTGGCATCATGTGGAGCGCTCCGATAAGTCATGGTACCATTTGTTTTGGGGTGATGGACCCCGGTGATGGATCCCGATGGGCCCCAGTTGTCAAAAAGGTACTGTGCAGGTGGGTGGTGGGTTTCCATACTGGTGTGTGGTAAGTCCTCATGGCATGGGTTGGGTCCACTGGTACACCTCAACACGTCATTGACGCGTGCCCGCTATGTTATGCAGCTTGATGACCATTTGCAGCTGACCATGTACCCGGACCCAAGTTGTCCAGAATGGGTTTCTGACGCACGGTGTTCGCATTGCTGGTGTTCTAAGAATAGTGGACTGACCGCCCCGGACTCCAGAACCTCAACACCACAGAATGTGTTTGGGGTTATCCGGACCGTTGAATGAATATTAGTCCTTATTGGCTGATGAATGTGAGCGCCCCCCCGTCCAGCTTCCTGGGTGGCTTTATATGGACACGCTGCGGTCAGTCCGGCCTCGGAGAGAGACGATAAGGGGGGGCAGAGCGTAGAGGGATGATCTGAGCCCTGTGCTCAGTGCATGCCTATAACAACAGATCTAAATCAGGCCAAACAAGCCCCTGTCGGGATTTTAACCTTTACGAGATGGACCGTGTAGCGGGTCATTGATCAGCGGCAATAGCAGCGCACTGTGTGGAGGATTAGGGAGGAGTGGTCGTAGCTCTTGACCTGCTTGTTACAACTGTAATTTGGCTGTCGGAGGACAGTGATGAGATAGCTGGGTGATGAACTGGAGCAATGTAGAAGGCCTGTTACGGTCAGGTCCGGCTGTTTTGGGTTGTTTATATATATACGGTTGGTAGGAAACCTCCCCACTCTAAACTGTTAACGATGAGTGGACGTAAATGGAACCGGATTCTTTTCCCAAGCAGTTCTGGAGCCTTTCAGTTGGCACAAAGAAGGGATCAACCCACAGGAAGGAAACTTGGGGGTGGGTTTGACATGGTGAGACATGCTAATGCTTCAGATTTCACACTCAAGGATGGTCCTTATCTCTGTACCTGACTGACCCAACACCACCATTACAGACCTCCAGCGAGCAGTGGTGTCCTCCATGAGCCATCCTGTTGGTGGACGGCTGCACCACGCAGGACTACATGCACACAGACCGTTACCACGACTGTCCTTAACACCACGTCACCGTCACCAAAGACTGCAGTGGTGTCGTACCAAACTGGCATGGAGTGACTCAGAATGGCAGCGGGTCATCTTCAGTGACGAGTCCCACTTTAGGACGCCCAACGAATCCGTGGGTGGAGGCACCGTGGTCAGCACCAAGATGAACGGTTTGTCGTCACACGTCCAGAAGGCCTGGTGTGCCTCCACCTCCACCCCTACCGCACCATCTGCAGAAACTGTGTGAGGATGTTCAAGCTGCATGGGATGGATTATCACAGGACTCCATTAGGAACCTCTACAGCTCCATACCGAGACGTCTGGCGTGTTGGGTTAGCGAACACGGCGGCCCGACGCCATACTGAGAGACAGACTTCTGTATGTGTAGCTCAATAAATATTGATCATATCAGTCTACATTTATCACCAGCTATTGATCCTGGTCACCTTTATCTTCCGTCCCAAAACCACCGCACTCCCACACCTCCTTCTGGGTGCAGCTGTTCTGTTGATGATGAGTGTATTGATACAGTAACGGGGTTTTGACTGGGTTTCACATATGTGTAAAAGGTGAGTTATACTAATCCGTCCCATTTGTTCTATGTGTGAGTTTAAATGCAGGCGTGAGAGCTGCACTCATCAGGAGAGACGACAGGCAGAGAGGAGCAGCTTATTAACACATCACTGAGCACTCCGGATCCTCATATTTAAAAGATATTCCAGCTGTCACGTTCCAGTCTCCGTAATGAACTCGTTGTGTGTGTTCCGTCTCTCCTCTAGAACGCTATGGGAGAGCTCACAGGGCCACCGGGAGACTGATGGCGTGTCGGCGGCGTGTGAATAAAGCCGCTGCGGTAATTGTGTGGCTGGGCAGTAAATGGCAGAGATAAGGAGCTGCGGGTTTGATGTGGTGTCAGAAAGAGGAGTTTCCCCCCTCCGCCACTCTATCGCTCTCTCTCTCTTCTCTCCTGGCCTGCGGAGGAAGACCCGGACGATATCTCGGGGAAGAGGAATGCACACTCAGCGTCACCACTGCTGATAACGACATCATCTCTTCCTACTGAGAGAGAGAGAGAGAGAGAGAGAGAGAACGAGAGAGAGAACGAGAGAGAGAGGGAGAGAGAGGGAGAGAGAGGGAGAGAGAGAGAGAGAGAGAGAGAGAGTGAGAGAGAGAGAGAGAGAGAGAGAGAGGGAGAGAGGGGAGAGAGAGAGAGAGAAAGAGAGAGAGAGAGAG
>JAMWET010000751.1:37500-97500 GCA_024036415.1 Prochilodus magdalenae
GCGGAGAAGACAGCGTGGAGAAAGTACCGAGGCGATGTTTTCCTCTGAGGGAACCGGCGGGTAAGTGGCTAGCCGATGCTAGCTCAAGTCCGTTGGCTTCGGTTTTGTTAGTTAGCACTCAGTTTAGCACTTTGGCTAAATGTCCACAGTCGAAATCTTCTCTTAAACATGCGGGTTATATAATGTAGGGGTGTGTTTCGGTGCCCAAACTGAGCCGGCTTTCTCTTCCGTTCTACCTTAAATGGAGGCGCCTAAATGGAACTGCTGCACCATTTAAGGTGGAACGGACAGTTCGACTGAGAAGCCAACTTCGTACTCCCAGCCGTTTATTCGAGGTGAAGAAGCCCAGACGAGCTGAACCCAGCAGTTCTGGATCTTATATAAGCTGTCAGACTCGGTGTGAGGTGGTGTCTGTGGCTCCCTGCGCTGTCTGTACTCACCCAAATACATCAGATCAGGACTCCTGTGGAGGGAAAGTTGTTTTCCCAGCTTTGTAGGTCTGTAATTCCGGACTGTAGTCCATCTGTTTCTCTGTATACTGTATTACCCTGTTCTTCAATGGTCAGGACCCCCACAGGACCACCACAGAGCAGGTACGATGAGGGTGGTGGATCATTCTCAGCACTGCAGGGACACTGACGTGGTGGTGGTGTGGTAGTGTGTGTGGTGCCGGTGTGAGTGGACCAGACTGAGAATCATCCACTGACCAAAACTATCCAGCAGCTGGCAGCGTCCTGTGGGCAGCGTCCTATGGGCAGCGTCCTGTGCCCACTGATGAAGGACTAGAGGATGACCAACACTGCACTGTGCAGCAGCAGATGAGCTATCGTCTCTGACTGTCCATCTACAAGGTGGAGCAGCAAGGTAGGAGTGTCTAATAGAGTGGACAGTGAGTGGACACAGTGTCTCAACACTCCAGCAGCACTGCTGTGTCTGATCCACTCACACCAGCACCACCCACCCTAACACACCACCACCACGTCAGTGTCACTGCAGTGCTGAGAATGATCCACCACCCACATCATACCTGCTCTGTGGTGGTCCTGTGGGGGTCCTGACCATTGAAGAACAGGGTAATACAGTATACAGAGAAACAGATGGACTACAGTCTGGACCTGTACACCTACAGAGTGTCCTGTACGGTCAGTGGAGCTGATTGAAAATGTTTGGATAGTGTATGTAGTCTGGGTAGCCTGAAAGAAGAGCCCGAGGGCCCAGATCTCAGGTGCAACCAACTTCTAAGACTGAACTTTGGGGGTAAAGAACTGAAAGGGACTTAAAGGCTTTAAAAAAAAAAAGGCGTCTCCGAAATAGCAACTTTATCGGAGAGACCAAAACCCAGTTTAATTCTAATGTAAGTCAATGGAACCAGAATTTTTCCTAGCCATCTCTGGGCCGTTTCTGTAGTTCCATTCATCCTGAAATTTTCTAATAGTGAAAACAGCAGCTCATGTGATCAGATGATATGTAAAAGTAAAAATAAAAAAAAATGAGGATTAAGTTTTTCATTGGACTGGAACAGTATACATTAGATACATATAGGTGCTGTCCAAAGAGATGGGTCTACAGTCTGCGTTTGAAGACGGCGGGAGAGTCTGCATTTTGTCTGATTGTCTAATTTCAAATGTGATGTAGTGTTGAACTATCATCATATTACAGTGGTGGCCGTATCGCTCAGCTCTACTTTCAGGTAGACCATCCGGAAATCACCCCGTCTTCCTTTGCCGATTGGACGTACTGGTACCCACCTGTACAGCAGATCGGCGGTATGCCATTCATAGTAGGGTCTCATCGCCGAGCCCCCTTTCTGGGGAAAGCAGTCTGGCATTGTGTGTATATGATAAAGGCATAGCAGAGGAGGTGGAAACGTGTTCCTGAATATGTGCTTGAACTGACCTGTATGAACTAATAACGCCATGCTGTCGGGTGATTGGTTGAGCTAACCAGTGTCCCGGTTGGGGTTCAGGCCAGGGGCTCAGGTAGAAACCTCTGGACATTCAGGGGGGTGACTGGTCCAGCTTGATGCTGGAAAACTGGAAGTGGGAAATGGAGCCCATTTATTTTTCCAGTGTACTGTTTGTGTTCTCTGGCAGGCAGACTGGGTGACCCAAAGGCACTTGCTCAGTTCTGTAGGGCTCTGTTTTTTGGGCTGATATTTTACATTACAGTCTATGGAGAGAGCGTCGCTTGTTTCAAGTTCAGGGATGTGACAATCTGAGGTTTGACACACGTTACCTATTGGTTTAATTCATGATGATGGTGAGCTAGCATTAAGCGTTAGAGGTGAGTGGATTGATGCCTACATATTGATACTTCAGATCCTGATGTTTACTCTGAGGAATATGGTTATGGTTGGTTTGTTTATTTAGTAGGATGGATGTGTCCCTCTATAATGTAAGTGATGGTGTATTTTAGGAGCTACGTTTCCTCCACCCTTCTTTCTCTTCTCCCAAAAGTGCTGGTGAGTAACTCAGAACTGTGCACGTTGAACTGGTAGACTTATCTGAGTGGTTTATCAACAGACTAACGAGCGAAAGTCTTAGAATTTAACATGACCCTGGTAAATAACCTGCTATAAACTCTGAACACACCCAGCGGTATACTGGTTATGCTTATTCACTTTTATCTGGCACAGTTTTGATATTGTTTAACTTTCTTTAGATATATAATAAACTTTTACCTGTAACTGTTCAGGTGTGTTAGCCATTCAGGTATTCAGGAATCAGGAGACTGGAGATGGGATTCATCGTTGTCTTGTTTATTTGCACATACAGAGATGTACGGGTACAGCTCGGTCGATCAGCAGGCACCATGCTTAGGTTGTCAGTGGGGTCCACTCGGGTCAAGTCTAGTTCAGTCTCACAAGAAGTGTTTTTGAGGGAATCATTAAGAGAAGGTGAGTTTAAGGAGGGGTAGGTGGGGAATGGAGATAGAGAAGATCAAGGTGGAGGAAGAGACGGAGGTGGTTATGGGGGTGATTATGATTTACCCTTTATCGCTTTTGAAAATCGTAGTACCTGTATCGGTATCCGTATCGGGATATTAGCCTTTGTTTTAGTTGGTATCGGATCAAATCTGGGGAAAATCTGGGGGAGGGGTCGAGCACACTGACTGGGAAAGCCTTGCAGAGATTCAAAGACACACACATACACACAAACACCCAGTGCGAGTGAACCAGTCTGCTTTATTTGTACATAACGTATCAAAGAAACCCAAACGGAACTTAAATACGAGGCTTACTGAGCCCACTCTAGGGGTCCTCCAGCCCTCAGGCTCGCTCGGTACCGCGTGTGGCATCAAGGCTGTGTGGAATATGTGCCCACTTCTGGAGGAAATGGCAACAACTCCATATCATCCCTGGCACATCATACACACATTAGTGTGTGTGTGTATGTGTGTGTGTGTGTGTGTGTGTGTGTGTGTATATGTGTGTTTATATATATATATATATATATATATATATATATATATATATATATATATATATATTTATGTATGTGTGTGTGTGTGTATATTTCTCTATATATATATATATATATATATATATATATATATATATATATATATATATATATGTATATATGTATATGTGTGTGTGTATTTATTTATATATATATTTATACATTTACATATACATACATATACATATACATATTTATACATTTATTTATATATATATATATACATACGTATATATGTATCTGTATATGTTGTTGCATTGCTCTGGCGCAGATACTGCAGCAAGGCTGCTCCAGTTTCAGTGCATGCACACTGCAGTAAGCTACATATAGACAGCGAATGTAGAAAGCACAAAAACTCAGCACACACATTAAAGACTGACACAGCCCACACAAGCTGCAGCCGCGCCGGGAGAGAGAGACTGTAGCAAATAACAGAGCCAACAAAGTGTATATATGTGTAAATATATATCTCATTCTTTTCCAGTAACGGCTTTATTTCAGGCATGCTGTACCTATAGCAGGCGGGCTCGAAGATCAGCTCTTCCTCGCAGGCTTGGTTCCGGCTCCTCTTTTGAAACCTCATTCCCCATGCCTTTCATGCCTGCTGCCTGAGAAAAAGAGAAAGCCTTTGATGTTCCCCTCGCTGAAGTGGAGACACTCCGGAGTATGTTAATACTCTCCAATTGACTTGTGAGTCTTTTAATTAACACGCTTATTTTTGCTGGGATGTCTCTGCCGAGCATTGTGCGGAATGAAAGACTCAACTTTTCCCCCCCTCTGCCGAAAACAAAAAGCGGCGGGGATGTTTGGGATGTTTCCGGGCTTCTTATTAGAATTCATGTGTTGTAGGCAGCTGAAGCCAAGTTCTCTTAGCTTCTGGATAATGAAGATGTTGAGCATTAGGTAGCGATTAAGCTCTCAGCCATGCAAAATTAATGAGGCGGAGAAATATATCAAAGGATGAACCTTGGAGATGCAGTAGCCTCGAGTACGCCTACATTAATAATGGTGTTAATTTTATCAGCGCTTCTGTGCTGCGGTGCGATTTTATTAATTCACTTTCCTTTCATGTGCAGGCCCGTGCCCATCCCTTTTAATGCTCTCCCACGTCCCGACGCTGTTTCTCGCGAAGCGCAGAATTGATTTCTATTAAGCAGTCAAAGCCAATTGTGTTTCTCAATCGAAAGACCATAGACTCTGGGCGCATTCAATTTACATTTAATAGGCCCAACCAGAACTCCGTCTCTGAATCCAATTCCCTGCTCCACATACGTTCTTAAAGCAGCTCTCTCTGTTATACAGGTCTGCGGAGCCCACTGTCTGATGAATGGGTGGAGGAGTCATGTGATAGCAGCCTGTGGTCAGTAGGTGGCAAAGCGCTCTCATGGAAGAGAGGGAATCTATCATGAGAAGTTGACGGGCGCTCCTGAAAAGCCTCTCCGTCTCTGAGATCCAATTGAGCACGTTTGTACTTTCCATACTGTCAGTCCCTATAACAATTCCTCTCCCTGTAGCTCAGTAGGAGTGGTCGCTTTCAGTTGTCTGAGACAGAACAGTCCCCAAATTGGGAATTCCACGGATTTTTCATAACCTGTACATGATTCTTTCACTGAGCAGTCGTTCAGTGTGGACTGGTGTGGAATGGAGCTTTGTACAAACACCTATCAGCTGGTTTTCTGTGCAGTGGTGGAGATGCGAACCAGGGGTCTCCATGTCTACAGCACACATATAGACACTGTTTACAATCTAGAACCACCAGTGAACCTACACGTGTCTTCTGGGTGTTTATATGGAATTTTGCTGATGGGAAAACCTGGAAAACCTGGAAATAATGAGTCAATAATGAGTTTTCTTTGGCAGTGTGTATATGAATTCGCTTAAAAAAATTTTTTTAGGCCAAAATCTTCTCAAAGCTATCAAAGCAACGTCTCAGACATCAGGCTGTGTATTCACAACCATCTCATGTTGTAACTTTCAGTGCTTTCAGAGCTTTTAGAGATGGACGTCTGGTTACCTTCACCAACACTGTTAACATGTATCTGTATATACTTCTAGATTTATTGAGCTACACATACAGAAGTCTGTCTCTCGGTATGGCGTCGGGCCGCCGTGTTTGCTAACCCAACATGCCGGACGTCTCGGTATGGAGCTGTAGAGGTTCCTGATGGTGTCCTGTGATAATCTATCTCATGCAGCTTGAACATCCTCACACAGTTCCTGCAGATGGTGCTGTAGGGGTTGGAGGTAGAGTGACACCAGGCCTTCTGGACGTATGACATGTGACCACAAACCATCTTGGCGCTGACCACGGTGCCTCCACACACAGATTCGTTGAATCTAATTGGGGAAATTATTCTAATTGGGTAATTAGATTCTATTTCATTGTGTCCATATGGCAGTGGTCGTGTTTTGCTTGACCTCCTGGGTATACGGCCCCCATGATATCCAGCGGTAATGCTGTGTTACGGAGCCATCCGTCAGAGCCATCCGTCGCCATTTCTCTATAACACTGAACAGGCTGTTTTTGTTACTTAACACCACGTCACCGTCACCAAAGACTGCAGTGGTGTCGTACCAGACTGTCATGGAGTGACTCAGAATGGCAGCGGGTCATCTTCAGTGACGAGTCCCGCTTTAGTCTTGGTGGAGACGCCCAACGAATCCGTGTGTGGAGGCACCGTGGTCAGCACCGAGATGAACGGTTTGTTATCACACGTCCAGAAGACCTGGTGTCCCTCACCTCCACCCCTACCGCACCATCTGCAGGAACTGTGTGAGGATGTTCAAGCTGCATGGGATAGATTATCACAGGACACCATTAGGAACCTCTACAGCTCCATACCGAGACGTCTGGCGTGTTGGGTTAGCGAACACGGCGGCCCGACACCATACCGAGAGACAGACTTCTGTATGTGTAGCTCAATAAATATTGATCATATCAGTCTAAACTTATCATCAGTTATTGATCCTGGTCACCTTTATCTTCCAAAACAGTAGTTTGTGTGGTCCAGACCATTTAGATTTAGTTGTGCTTAAATGTAATCTTACTCAGTACTCACCTTATAACCAGCCTACACTGTCAGGAAAACAGGTACAGGTACAATACTGGTCTTAAAGGGACATTCTGCTGATTTATGTTCAGACAAAGTGGCTACGATGTAAACAAAGTCATTCAGAGTGCTTTAATGAAAAATGCTCTGTTCTAGAGAAACACAGTCAGAGTTTAATGTCTGTAAAAGTTACATCACAGAAAGTTGTTACATGAAATGGTTATAAATGTGGTGCCTGAAAACTGAGACAGTGTTTTAATATAGGGGAAATGTGCTCGTGTCTAATGACTGAATTACGTAGAAATGTAAACAGTCTGTGCGATTCCTATTGCTATGTTAAAAATAAATTCATTAATAAATTACTTTAAAATATAATAAGTAAATAAATAATTATAATAATAATAAAATATATTTTAAAATTTTAATAAAATTAATTAATTTTAGCATAGGAAAACCAGTATGTTCTTTTTCAATTTGGAGTTGGTATTTTAAAATCTGCAGAACCTGCACTGTTTAACTGACCAACATTATTATCTTAACAGTGGATGGAAAATTGGACGTGTTAGGAGCGTGTGCTGCACCGAGAGAGAGTCTATGCGGAGTTATTGACCAGTTCTGAGTCCAACACAGCCTAATACTGTTTCTACACTCACAAATAACGTCGGGTACAAGCGTTGGAAAACTGCTGTGAGGATTTGATTGAGTATTATTGAGGTCAGTTACTGATGTTGTGTCACGCCTGCTGGCTCTCCTCCCATCCCCAATCTCCTGGACTCGGTTTCCCATAATCCACTACTTGATGACAGCATAGTCACATGTCCACCATCTCCCAGTTCCGCTCCGTCTCTCAGGTCTAGGTCCCCGGAATATTGACTTCACCTGAGGCAGATTAGCACCCGGTACAAATACCCCTCTCTCCCACTGACCCAGTGCGAAGTATTGCCTCTTTGTGCGTACCGAGCGTTTTCTCCTGTGATTATTCTCGTTTGCTTACTTGGTTTGACTCCCTTTTGACTTCCTGGTTTACTCTTTGTCTTTTCCCCTTTGGATACTGTTGCTGGTCTGATTGTTTCCCTGGTTCTGACTTCGGCTCGTCTCGCTACTCTGACTCTGTCCTTGCCCTCTTGGTTTTGTTCGCTTGTGTCTTGTTGCTGCTGTGTTGTGCTACAAGCCTGTGCAATAAACCTAGCTTTGCTTTTAGCTCAGCGTGCGTCACAGTCTGTCTGTCCATCCTCACAGAATACTTCGCCAGAAGTAGTGATGGCTGAGCTAAAAGATCTTTACCAAGCCATAGGTGGTCCGGATCGACTGATTGGTCAACATAACCAGTCACTCGATACCCTTACTAGCTTGGTTAGTAGCCTAGCACAGCAACAATCCGAACAGCATTCTGTAATCTCTCAGATTAGTGGCAATCTGAGAGGCATTTACTCCCTGATAGCCCAACTCTCTGCTAATACCTCTACCACTGAGCATGGATCGGTCGATTCCCTAACGGCCAATACATTCCCAGTTAGCAAGCCAGATAAATACGATGGTTCTCCGAATCAGTGTCGTGGCTTTCTGCTACAATGCTCCATTTACTTTGCTAACTCCCCCCCTAGCACGGATAGGTCCCGTATCTCTTTTATTATCTCGCGCTTGACTGGTAAAGCTTTGGATTGGGCTACTGCGGTCTGGGCTTCGTATGAGAATGATACTTATGATCACTTTCTTTCTGGGTTTCAGTCTGTGTTTGATCACCCTCACGATAGCAAGTCTCATGGAGAGTTATTATCTCGCCTGCGTCAGGGCAGTCGCTCTGTGGCGGAATATTCGCTTGAATTCCGGACTATTGCTGCCGGTACTGGCTGGAATGAACCAGCTTTGCTTACGTATTATCGCCTTGGTCTTAACCAGGACGTTCTCACAGAGCTAGCTTGTAGAGATGATGATCTGTCCCTGGATGAACTAATAACTCTTGCCATTAGACTTGATCACTTAAAATCTAGATCCTCCTTTGTTTCTCCTCGGACCCCTTTTGTCCGCACACCCCGGTCTGCCCCCCGTGTTTCCATGCCTACACCACAAGCTCGCGCTGTTCCTAGAGTGACGTCAGAGCCGAGTCCGGAGGAGCCGATGCAGTGCGATTCATCTCATCTGAGTCGAGCAGAGCGACTCCGTCGACTACATGGCGGACTTTGTTTGTACTGTGGAGCAAGAGGACATTTCTTACGGGACTGTCAAGTTCGTCCACAGCGATTCCGGACTTCATACCCGGAACAGCGTGCTGAACCCACCCTGCATGCTAAAACAGTGAGTCATCCCACTCCGGGTATGATTTCCAAATCTCTGTTGATACCAGTCACTCTGCACTGCCAAGGCTCATCTCACGTGTTTGCAGCCCTGATTGATTCGGGGGCAGAGGGGAACTTTATTCATGCTCGGATCGCTACACAGCTTCGGGTTCCTATCGTTTCTCTGGACTCTCCCCTGAGGATAGCTGCAGTGGATGGTGACCCCGTGGGCAAGGGTGTTGTCTCCCTGACCACACAACTCATCAAGATGGACGTTAGTGCTCTGCACTCAGAGGAATTGAGGTTCTTTGTACTGGACTCCTCTGAATATGCCATTATTTTGGGGTTGCCTTGGTTAAAAACTCACGACCCTCTCATTTCTTGGTCAGATAGAGAGATCTTGTCATGGTCATCTTATTGTTTTCAACATTGTCTTGCCTTGTCTAGTTTGCCTGTTAATTCTACCACCATTGAAAGTCCAGAGGTTAAAAATCCTTTATGTATTCCTCCAGAGTATTCTGACTTGGCAGAAGTTTTCAAGAAGGTGAATGCCACCAAATTGCCCCCGCACAGAGAATATGATTGTGCTATTGAATTAATTAATGATCAAATACCCCCAAAATCACGAGTTTACCCATTGACTCAGGCTGAGGAGGCTGCTATGGAGGAGTACATACAGGAAACTTTGTCACAAGGGTATATTCGTCCATCCACGTCACCTGCGGCCGCTGGCTTCTTTTTCGTGAAAAAGAAGGACGGTGGTCTCAGGCCATGCATTGATTACAGAGGTCTCAACTCCATTACTAAACCATACGCATACCCACTCCCTTTAGTTCCGGTAGCTCTCGAACAGCTTAGAGGGGCTACTATATTCACCAAATTAGACCTTCGTAGTGCTTACAATTTGGTTAGAATTCGTAAAGGAGACGAGTGGAAAACTGCCTTCCATACCACTAGGGGGCATTATGAGTACCGGGTTATGAGCTTTGGATTACGAAATGCTCCGTCTGTTTTTCAGGCCTTCATTAATGATGTCCTTCGGGACATGATAGGCCAGTTCGTTATTGCCTATATTGACGACATTCTGATCTATTCATCTGATTACAATTCTCATGTGCAACACGTTAGGCAGGTGCTCACTCGTCTCCTCAAACATCAACTTTATGTTAAAGGCGAGAAGTGTGAATTTCATTTAAGATCCACTTCTTTCCTAGGCTATGTCATTAGCCCAGAGGGGGTTGTTATGGATGACCATAAGGTTGACGCTGTTGTAAACTGGCCCACACCCAAGTCTGTTCGAGACCTCCAAAGATTCCTTGGATTTGCAAATTTTTATCGTCGATTCATCCGAAATTTTAGTACCATTGCATCTCCTCTTACTTCCTTACTAAAAGGCAATGCCAAGCGTTTGGCTTGGAACGCCCAGGCTGAATCTGCCTTTAACGAGCTGAAAGCTCGATTCACCTCCGCATCTCTGTTGAAACACCCCGACCCCTCAGAACCCTTTGTCGTGGAAGTTGATGCTTCCAATCTTGGAGTCGGGGCTGTCCTGTCTCAGCGACATGGTTCTCCAAAAAAATTGTACCCCATTGCTTTCTTTTCGCATAAGCTAAGCCCTGCAGAACGTAACTATGGGATAGGTGACCGTGAACTTCTAGCCATGAAGCTTGCCTTAGAGGAGTGGCGTCATTGGCTAGAGGGTGCACAACACCCCTTTTTGGTTTTAACTGATCACAAAAATCTGGAATATTTACGCTCTGCTAAGCGTCTAAATCCCCGCCAAGCCCGCTGGTCTCTTTTCTTCTCCAGATTCGACTTCAAAATTACTTTCCGTCCAGGATCTCGCAATACCAAAGCAGACTCGCTGTCCCGCATATATGATTCTGAGGACACGGCTCTCCCTGACCCCGAACCTATTCTGGACCCCAAGGTTGTTTTAGCTCCGGTCAGATGGGAATTAGATAATGAGATCGATCAGAGTAATTCAGAAAGTTCTCCTCCTGATTCCTGTCCTTCTGATAAAATATATGTTCCCTGCCATCTCAGAGATAAATTAATAACCTGGGCTCACTCGTCACTCACCTCTGGACATCCTGGAGAAACCAGAACACTCCAGTTGGTTTCGGGCAAGTATTGGTGGGAGTGCATGTCCTCGGATATCCATCGCTTTGTGGCGTCTTGTTCTACCTGCTCACAGTGCAAAACCCCACGTACACTTCCGGCTGGCAAACTAATGCCTCTCCCAATTCCCACTCGTCCTTGGTCGCATATTGCTGTAGACTTTGTCACAGATCTCCCTGTATCGCAGGGCCATACTGTGATTCTGACAGTTGTTGACCGGTTTTCTAGGGGTGTTAGATTTATACCATTCCCACAGTTACCGACTGCTTTTCAGACTGCTGAGACCCTCTTTGATCATGTTTTCAGGTTTTTTGGCATACCCGAGGACATTTTGTCTGACAGGGGTACTCAGTTCACCTCTCAAGTGTGGACTGCATTCATGGAGAGGCTGAGTATCACTGTCAGCCTTACCTCTGGCTATCATCCCCAGTCCAATGGTCAGTGTGAGAGAGCTAATCAGGAACTTGGTAAATTCTTAAGGCTGTATTGCCATAACAATCAAAACGATTGGGCTACGTACTTACCTTGGGCAGAAATGGCACAAAATTCTCTTATCAGTTCAGCCACATCTGTCACGCCATTTCAATGCATGCTGGGTTATCAACCTCCATTAATGCCCTGGTCTTTTCAGCCCTCAGATGTCCCCTCCGTAGAACATTGGATGAAGAGGAGTGAGGAGGTTTGGGAGGAGACTCACCAGCACATTGAGATGGCTCTACAGCGCAATAAGCGTCATGCAGATAAGCACCGTGGTAACACCCCTACTTATGTTCCTGGAGATCGAGTATGGTTGTCCACCAGGGACTTCAGGTTTTCTGAGGGGTGTAGGAAGCTATTACCCAAATACATTGGTCCTTTTAAGATAATCAGCAAAGTGAATGATGTCACTTACAAACTTGAACTCCCTCCTCAATATCGTGTCTGTTCATCCTTCCACGTCTCCCTCTTAAAACCTGTAGTCCCTGGCCCGCTGGACGAGGTCTCTCCGGAGACCACACCTCCCGCGCCGATCGACGTTGGGGGTACTCCTGTGTACGCTGTACGTCGGCTATTGGACTCCAGAAGGAGAGGTGGGACCCTCCAGTATCTTGTGGACTGGGAGGGCTATGGACCGGAAGAGAGAAGCTGGGTGCTGGCAGCTGATGTCCTGGACCCTGCTCTGGTAGAGGAGTTCCACCGCTGCCACCCATCTCGTCCTGCTCCACGCCCTAGGGGTCGCCCGAGGCGATTATCTTTGAGCCCGTCCACTGGCCGGCGAGGTGGTCAGCCGAGGCGATTGTCCTTGAGTCCGTCCCTCCATCGCCGGCGGGGTCGTCCCAGGAGGAGGGTCCCTATTCCATGCCGCGACAGGTCCAGGAGTACGCTTCCTAGTGGCACAGGTCTTGGAGGGGGTGCTCAGCGGGGTCGTCCTCGTTCTCTCTCCATCTCGGACTCCTTGGGGGGGGGGTACTGTCACGCCTGCTGGCTCTCCTCCCATCCCCAATCTCCTGGACTCGGTTTCCCATAATCCACTACTTGATGACAGCATAGTCACATGTCCACCATCTCCCAGTTCCGCTCCGTCTCTCAGGTCTAGGTCCCCGGAATATTGACTTCACCTGAGGCTGATTAGCACCCGGTACAAATACCCCTCTCTCCCACTGACCCAGTGCGAAGTATTGCCTCTTTGTGCGTACCGAGCGTTTTCTCCTGTGATTATTCTCGTTTGCTTACTTGGTTTGACTCCCTTTTGACTTCCTGGTTTACTCTTTGTCTTTTCCCCTTTGGATACTGTTGCTGGTCTGATTGTTTCCCTGGTTCTGACTTCGGCTCGTCTCGCTACTCTGACTCTGTCCTTGCCCTCTTGGTTTTGTTCGCTTGTGTCTTGTTGCTGCTGTGTTGTGCTACAGGCCTGTGCAATAAACCTAGCTTTGCTTTTAGCTCAGCGTGCGTCACAGTCTGTCTGTCCATCCTCACATGTTGGAACATAGCTGTGAGGATTTGATTGAGCATTAGTGAGGTCAGGTACTGATGTTGAAACATTGCTGTGAGGATTTGATTGAGCATTAGTGAGGTTGAGTACAAATGTTGGAACATAGCTGTGAGGATTTAATTAAGCATTAGTGAGGTCAGGTACAAATGTTGAAACATAGCTGTGAGGATTTGATTGAGCATTAGTGAGGTCAGGTACTGATGTTGGAACTTCGCTGTGAGCACTTGATTACGCATTAACAGAGATGAGTACAGATGTTGGAACATAGCTGTGAGGATTTGATTGAGCATTAGTGAGGTCAGGTACAAATGTTGAAACATTGCTGTGAGGATTTGATTGAGCATTAGTGAGGTCAGGTACAAGTGTTGGAACATTGCTGTGAGGATTTGATTGAGCATTAGTGAGGTCAGGTACAAATGTTGGAACATTGCTGTGAGGATTTGATTGAGCATTAGTGAGATCAGGTACAAATGTTGGAACATAGCTGTGAGGATTTGATTGAGCATTAGTGAGATCAGGTACTGATGTTGGAACAGCGCTGTGAGCACTTGATTGCGCATTAATGGAGTTGAGTACAAATGTTGGAACATAGCTGTGAGGATTTGATTGAGCATTAGTGAGATCAGGTACAAATGTTGGAACATAGCTGTGAGGATTTGATTGAGCATTAGTGAGATCAGGTACTGATGTTGGAACAGCGCTGTGAGCACTTGATTGCGCATTAATGGAGTTGAGTACAAATGTTGGAACATAGCTGTGAGGATTTGATTGAGCATTAGTGAGGTGAGGTACTAATGTTGGAACATTGCTGTGAGGATTTGATTGAGCATTAGTGAGATCAGATACTGATGGAACGTTGCTGTGAGCACTTGATTACGCATTAATGGAGTTGTGTACAAATGTTGGAACATAGCTGTGAGGATTTGATTGAGCATTATTGAGGTCAGGTACAAATGTTGAAACATTGCTGTGAGGATTTGATTGAGCATTAGTGAGGTCAGGTACTGATGTTGGAACTGCGCTGTGAGCACTTGATTGCGCATTAATGGAGTTGAGTACAAATGTTGGAACATTGCTGTGAGGATTTGATTGAGAGAAATGACATTCTGTGTAGCGTCTTCTAGCATCGCTTCCTGTAGTGCGGGGCCAGGCATTGGCAGAGATCTCTGAGGAGCTACAAGGCTACGTCAGGCGGAGCGCTTGAGCGGAGAGAGAGAGACCAGCTCTCAGGGTCCTGTGCTAGTTTCTCTCAGTGCGGAAAACCCATCTGATGCTGTAAGAACGTGGTAACCCACGGCTGCCCTGTAGAAATATTGACAGCTGTTCCGTATAATTCCGCAGTTGATATTGCACCGGTGTAGTGGAAAATGCTCGGGAATTTATATTTTCCGTGTTCTATTTTAATATATTCAAATCCAAATCCCTTGCTAAACCCCTAATATTTGTCAATACGGCTTCCCTTCCCTCCTCCCCGGGGGTTTTGTATCAATTCCTGCAATAGAGCTGTCACACTGACATTGAATTACAGGGAAAAGCTCCGCTCCCATTGCCGCGTATCAAGTGGCAGCTAGTCAGACGCTTGAAAGAAGATCATAGAAGTAATTACCGAGGCAAACAGTGATGACTCTTTAGCGCACCCTCTACAAAAGGCAGACCCATAAAGAGGCCACCGCTTATCGTTCAAACGCACAGATTGTGAACGCTGCATATTCCGGCGCACAAACAGACATGCTCGGCCTTGAGACGTTCACGTCGCTGTCTTAATTAGGAAGCTGGGAGGCTTTAACCATCAAAATATCAGCTTAACGCCCATATAATGATGCAAATAATTGTATAATTAAACCTCGCTGGTTTATAGAAATCGAGTAAACGGGTAAAACGAGCCATATAGCACGAGTGGAGCGAGGGAGGGAGAGCGAGAGAGGCAGAGAGGACGGTGAGAAAGAGAAAAGAAAAGATTATAGAGGAGCCTTTGATGCCAGGCCTGGCTGTGGGAATCCTTGTGTGCCTTCAGGGGTAGACTCCTCTCTCAAAGCATCAATAATGAATGAAAGATATCTTGTTCAGTGGAGGACCGAACTTAGCTGGCATACTGATTTCTAACTGTGAACCTTATGTAAAAATTGCATCAGATTATTTGGCTTGTCTCATTAAAACCTGTCGCTCTTGAAGGATGTTGGTTTTTGGGAGACAGACAGGGGAGACGGCCAGGATGCTGGCTCAGTGGCTTTAGTGTTGGGGAGGGGATGGGATGGCCGAGCACGTGTTCATGTATTCAGTTGTTTTTGTTGTTTCTTGCAGGAAAGAGTAAACTGTTCGTTATCTATGGCAGGGCACGCTCACATGGACGAACCTACACTGAGAGGAAGGTAAAGAGTTAGACCTACAGAACTTCAGTCTAGGGATGCGTCAAAATGAAACGTTTTGGCTGAAGCCGAAACCAAACATAATGAAACATTTGGCCAGAGGTTGAATACTGAACGCTGTTTTTCACACTTTTTAAAAATTTCATTTTGCCACTTTTTCAGCACTGAATAAATCAAATAAATCCCAAATAGCACATGGATGTAACCAGAGTGTTATTCATTTTCAACTCCAGAAAGAGTGAGTAACAGAACCAGGCCATTACAGAGAGACAGACAGACAGCAGCTTCTCGGATCGCTTCTCCTCTCGCTCTATTTTCTTTCTCCTGCTTTTCCTCTCTCTGTGAAACACAAACACAGAAACTCAAATTTTACAATGACGTGATAAAAGCATTGCCTCCATATTGTGCTGTGTTGGTGTGTATGCTGGGATGTTAAGATGTGTTAAAATCGTGTTCAGTTTTCGACCTTTAGCCAAATGTTTTACTTTGTCCGGTTTCAGTTCTGGCCAAAAACGTAATTACGGTTCATCCCTACTACAATGGATGTAGCTGAGAATAGAAGACATCAGGCGCACGCCGTTCACCCACAGTGCCCACTTAATCGGTCCGAATCTATTTTATGAGAACATCAAACCTGAGACGCCTCCAAACTGTCAGCCTGCACATGCAAATAAAGGTGAGGACTGAATTAATGATTTCCTGGAAGCCGCGTAACGAGACCTGAGGAAACCTCTACGTTAAACGCTTGCGACATGTTTCGCAGGTCTGAGAGGGAGACGTTAATGCGCGGTGAAGGCGAGGCTCTGGCGTGGAGCTGTAGCTTCTTTCATCTGCCGTGCCTCTCGTCTTCTAACTTTCTGAACAGAAGGGGAGGGGTGGGATCGTTCTCCTGCAGATGTTATTTGAAGGGCATGTTATTCTGCTTTAAATACGGCTCTCGTTTGCAATGCAAATTCCTCCATTCTCATCTGAATAATCCTCGCCGTTACCTAATGCGCTGGCGCCCGCACCCGCTTTCATGTGGCTGGCGCACGCGCATGTGCCGCACACCAGTGGGACCCCTCCGAGTGCTCGCGCCCACCCCTCTGTCCCCATCCTTCCATCCTCCCATCCTACCATTCTTCTCCCCGCCTGCAGCTCTGAGACCTCGTCTTTATTTTGAAGGAGCGGAGCTATTTCTAGGTGGATGTTGGGGAGAAGGTTTGTAGTGACCTCTCACTGCCCCTCACCCTGACTTGTGTTAGTGCTGTCGGTATTACCTTTTCCATGGTTTGCTTACCATCATGTGTAAAGCACCTGGCTGTTTGCTCCATGAAGCCCCCGCTGTTCCTTATTTTTCTTGTCTTATTCAGAAGCTTTATTCCAAAATCTCTTTTACCTAATCTTTTTTGAACTCAGTAAGTGTAATGTGTTAGTGTGCTGTAAGTAGCGTGTTGGTGTACAGTAACTCAGTAAGTGTAATGTGTTAGTGTACTGTAAGTAGCGTGTCGGTGTACAGTAACTCAGTAAGTGTAATGTGTTAGTGTGCTGTAAGTAGCGTGTTGGTGTACAGTAACTCAGTAAGTGTAATGTGTTAGTGTGCTGTAAGTAGCGTGTTGGTGTACAGTAACTCAGTAAGTGTAATGCGTTAGTGTGCTGTAAGTAGCGTGTTGGTGTACAGTAACTCAGTAAGTGTAATGCGTTAGTGTGCTGTAAGTAGCGTGTCGGTGTACGGTAACTCAGTAAGTGTAATGCGTTAGTGTGCTGTAAGTAGCGTGTTGGTGTACAGTAACTCAGTAAGTGTAATGTGTTAGTGTGCTGTAAGTAGCGTGTCGGTAACTCAGTAAGTGTAATGCGTTAGTGTGCTGTAAGTAGTGTGTCGGTGTACAGTAACTCAGTAAGTGTAATGTGTTAGTGTGCTGTAAGTAGCGTGTCGGTGTACGGTAACTCAGTAAGTGTAATGCGTTAGTGTGCTGTAAGTAGTGTGTAGGTGTACGGTAACTCAGTAAGTGTAATGTGTTAGTGTGCTGTAAGTAGTGTGTTGGTGTACAGTAACTCAGTAAGTGTAATGTGTTAGTGTGCTGTAAGTAGTGTGTTGGTGTACAGTAACTCAGTAAGTGTAATGTGTTAGTGTGCTGTAAGTAGTGTGTTGGTGTACGGTAACTCAGTAAGTGTAATGTGTTAGTGTGCTGTAAGTAGTGTGTTGGTGTACGGTAACTCAGTAAGTGTAATGTGTTAGTGTGCTGTAAGTAGTGTGTCGGTGTACGGTAACTCAGTAAGTGTAATGTGTTAGTGTGCTGTAAGTAGAGTGTTGGTGTACGGTAACTCAGTAAGTGTAATGTGTTAGTGTGCTGTAAGTAGCGTGTCGGTGTACAGTAACTCAGTAAGTGTAATGTGTTAGTGTGCTGTAAGTAGTGTGTCGGTGTACAGTAACTCAGTAAATGTAATGTGTTAGTGTGCTGTAAGTAGTGTGTTGGTTTTCAGTAACTCAGTAAGTGTAATGTGTTAGTGTACTGTAAGTAGAGTGTTGGTGTACAGTAACTCAGTAAGTGTAATGTGTTAGTGTGCTGTAAGTAGTGTGTTGGTGTACAGTAACTCAGTAAGTGTAATGTGTTAGTGTGCTGTAAGTAGTGTGTTGGTGTACAGTAACTCAGTAAGTGTAATGTGTTAGTGTGCTGTAAGTAGCGTGTCGGTGTACGGTAACTCAGTAAGTGTAATGTGTTAGTGTGCTGTAAGTAGCGTGTTGGTGTACGGTAACTCAGTAAGTGTAATGCGTTAGTGTGCTGTAAGTAGCGTGTTGGTGTACAGTAACTCAGTAAGTGTAATGTGTTAGTGTGCTGTAAGTAGCGTGTCGGTGTGCAGTAACTCAGTAAGTGTAATGTGTTAGTGTGCTGTAAGTAGTGTGTCGGTGTACAGTAACTCAGTAAGTGTAATGTGTTAATGTGCTCTAAGTAGTGTGTTGGTGTACGGTAACTCAGTAAGTGTAATGCGTTAGTGTGCTGTAAGTAGCGTGTTGGTGTACGGTAACTCAGTAAGTGTAATGTGTTAGTGTGCTCTAAGTAGCGTGTCGGTGTACGGTAACTCAGTAAGTGTAATGTGTTAGTGTGCTGTAAGTAGTGTGTGGTGTACGGTAACTCAGTGTTAGTGTGCTGTAAGTAGTGTGTTAGTGTGCAGTAACTGCTGTTAGTCAGGTACAGTGATAAGCCCAGTCCTTGATGACGTGCTCTCACTTTGTACCAAGTTCTGAAAAACCATCTGCAGTGATAAATCGTCATAATAAAGGATCGGAGTAGATTAAAAAGTAAAGAGCTGGTTTTGACGTAGTTGTCCGACCTCAGTCATCCAGGCGTTTAGGCTGAAGGTGTGATGGTAATAAAGCTCTGTGGGGGTACGTTTGACAGCAACAGCACGTTTTGGTATGTAAGTGAACACAATGGCAGCTGTAGCGGTTTTTGAGAAGAGGTGCAATGCAGCAGATTTTTCAACTCGGTGACAACGCAGAAACGCTTCTCCGATTATTCTTCCTCCTACAGAATCTTCTCATCTCTCTCTCTCATCCTCCCTCCCTCCCTCCCTTCCTTCCTTCCTTCCTCGCTCTGTTTCCCTATCTCCCTCCCGTACGCTCACCCAGTCTCTCTCTCTCTCTCTCTCTCAATCTCTCTTTGCCTCACAAATGAGTTCATTTCAGTCTCATCTGCAGTTCTCTGGAAGTAATTACAGCATCCACATTAAAAATATGCTGCTCAAAAGGACTCCCCTCTCGGCGCAAGACTTTCACTTCCCTTTATTAGCCCGGAATGTAGGCGGCCTTAATGAACCAAACTGAATAAATCTCGTTACCAACTGATGAACACATTCATCCCACTCATTCCAGGCCTCGCCATTTTTCTATGAGGAGTGACTGTTTCTGTAGCGAATGGGATGATTGCCAATTACTGTAAGGCTAAATAAATCTGTCAGATTTTTGAACCCAGCTTTGTGGGCTACCTGATCTATAAGCGTCTCTGCGACTCGAGAACAGGAATTATATCTTTTGTTCCATTTCTATAAGCATTTGAATGCTATTCGGTCAAAACGCGCAGCGGCTGTGCCTCGGTTCTTGCTGCAGTCTTTTTGCGTAACCACATTTACAGCGTTATCCTCAAGCTCGCTATTTTTACCCACACACAGAGCCTTGAGTCTTTTAGAGCAGGTTTGCAGCTGCGGGTCTCTCGCTGCTAGCATGAATGGTGATTCACCTCTTGCTGAACCTCGGCAGTAGGTAGATGCCAGTGCCGCTGTTGGCATCGTTCAGCCCGCAGCTCTGCCAACCTTTTGTACCCGTTCGCCATGTCTGGCGAGGGTCTTCCCTGGCAAGCTGCCTGCATCCCCCTACCATCCCCCAAAAGAAGGCCACCAGAAAAAGACAGGCGCTAAATCCTCTTCAGAATGTGGCGCCGTGGCTATTCAACGTGTTTCTGAAAATCTCTTTAACCGCCGCACCCGGTCAAGGCCGCTAACGCCGCAGCGTTGGCTTGGCTTCCATTGCTGGTATGTTACGGCTGTCAGCTTTTTTTGTTTGCTGTCGCATTCCAGGGATATTTTGGGAAACAATTGGAAGACAAGAAGGACTCCACCCTCATCTACTCTGCATTTCCTTCCTGGCCTCCTCCCTCCCACCTTCCTGTGAGACTTCCCATGTGGCGAGCCTCGGAGGCCTTCGTTGACCGAAAAAGAGTATGTTGATGACTAAATAGATTTGACTTCTTTCAGCAGGAACCCCAAGTGACCCCTAGTGATCTTCATATCAGTATTTTTTAGTTAACATAATCAGATACATTTGATTATTAATGAGCAACGAGAGGTGAAAAGGGTGGAGAACTTGCTGTGGACGTTCAGTGAGCAGTGACCCTCTCCATGAGTCCTCCTGTTAGTGCAGCACCATTGGCAGACGGCTGCACCACGCAGGACTACATGCACAGACCGTTACCACGACTGTCCTTAACACCACGTCACCGTCACCAAAGACTGCAGTGGTGTCGTACCAGACTGTCATGGAGTGACTCAGAATGGCAGCGGGTCATCTTCAGTGACGAGTCCCGCTTTAGTCTTGGTGGAGACGCCCAACGAATCTGTGTGTGGAGGCACCGTGGTCAACACCGAGATGAACGGTCTGTCCCTCCACCTCCACTCATACAGCACCATCTGCAGGACTTTAATATCACTACATCCCCCTGAAAAGCTGATTCAGACCTTCTGAACAAACCTTAATTATTATTTCAGTTCTGGAAAGATTTTCTTCTTATTTGACCACTACTTATTCAGATTTTGCTGTTCCACCTTAAATGCTGCAGCATTTCCGTTCTAGTCCCTGAGACGTTAATACGTCCTGCTTCTGTAGTTTTAATGCTGGTTGTTTTATTGATTGAGCTGATTTAAGGAATCAGTGTTCAGTTTTATTACCACTATACAGTTACCATGCACTACAGCACGAGGGTTGAACTATGGTCAACAACTTAGCGATGCCCCTTCTCCATCTTCTGCAGAGCAGAGTGAACGTCTTGGGTTTCCCTCTAAAGCACCACCTTTTTTAGATGGCCGGAAGATCCCCTGAGCGCTGTTTCTGACTTCCGCCATGTTTCCCCGACACAAAACAGACCCGCAGTGAGTGCTGTGTCTGTGGAGCTGCTAGACTGTTGGTAAAGTTGGTTGATGGTGGGCAGTATATAATGTGAGTTTTCTAGTCGTGGTAATCGATCACGGTGTTAATCATTCAATTTTGATACCAACCTTTGGGAACTTTGCAGTGTTTTCCATAAACTAGGCAAATATACAAATGTACATAATTTATCACGACTGTAATATTCTGGAATAACTTGAAAATGGACCTTGAAGCTGCTTGAATTTGACCTTGTGGTGTATCAACCCTGATATATGTTTATACACACATTGTCTAATAGTTTATTAATGATTATTAATTATTTACTTGCTTATTTACTATTAATGGCTTTGAACATAGTGACATACGAATAAATACAGATGTTATAGATATTTTTTCATGTAATAATTAATATTTCTAAATATGGCGGGCCCATTTAATGATGGCTAATGTTTTAAACATGTACTGATGATTGTGTAACTGTTAAGGTAGTTTTTTTATCACAAAGTAACAAGACAGTAAATACCTACATAATCATATTAGACTTGACGGAATTATTGTTGCGAAATGTTTAATGTACCTAAGAGACTTAACTAAATTGCTATCGACAAAATGCAGTTAATGATTCGATTTTTATGATTGAAAGTAATTTTTGTACATGGAAAATATTTCAAATGGTACCATTAATAAGGGTATATGTAATTATTATATAATAGACTATTGGATCATTATTAGATGGAAATTGATCAAATTTAATATCTACCAATGCCAGTTAATGATTCTGGTCATCAGTACGATTCTATATGAGCTTCTGTATTGTTTGGAATGTCGTCCAGTCTGAACTCAGCGTAGCATCTCTGTTAAAGCGAATCACCGATCTGTGTCCGCCATAAAGGGGAACTCAAAACTTTCCCAAATTCAGAGCTTTCTCTTAATGTCTGCATGATTAAAGAGGTCAGATGTAAACAAAGTCGTTTTGGTTGGGTTGGTGTAAAATGCTATGTTCTAGAGAGACTTAGCGAGTCAGAGCTGGTCATAAAGGTGGTGAATGGAACCAGACGTCCACCTCGGAAAGCTCCCTCACAGACGGTTACTATAACATATAAGTGCCATGGTGTTAGATCTAAGCTGCTTGATGTCCGACACTTTGTTTTATGATTGTTTGGATAGAAGAAAATAAATAGGCAGTTCCTCTTTAAACAGGTCCCTTCGGATTCTCAGAAAACCACTGGAGAATCTGCACAAAACTGCTGCTAACCTGCACTTCCATCGCTCCACATCTAAAAGTGGCCTAAATATTCCTGCTAGTTATCAGAAATCCACTTAGGAAGTGGGCCACATGTACACTGGAATGTTAATTAGCCCTGGTCCATCCTGCCCCTTCCTGCAAAATCTGCATTGCCAGTCCTGAGATTCCACACGTTCTGGCTTCTGGCTTCCGTATTTTTACTCATGGGAATGGGTCAGACTCTGATCAGCATCTGAAGTCAAGAGATTCTGAGTGGTCATGATTACAACAGACTTTGCCGTACCTTAAAGAGGAATTCCATTCATTTTTCAGAATTTCTACGTTATTAAAAGTTTAAGAGTCATTCAGTGTGGGTTTGGTGTGAAATGCTCTGCTCTAGAGTCAGAACTGTTCACAGTGGTGGTGAAGGTAACCAGACGTCCCCCTCTGAAAGCTCCCTCACAGAAAGTTATGAGTAGCTGCCTGTCGTCTGTGACGCTGTTTATGATATTTTAAGCCCTACATTGGTGGAGGGATACATGCTGCAGGGCGCTGTGAGGCAAAATAGTCCCCAAAGAAAACGAATTAGTTCCAGGTTTCCCAGATTTTCCCATCAACATTCCATATACACTCAGAAAACACATGTAGGTTCACTGGCGGCTTAGATAGTAAATAAAGGCCCGATCTCATTTCTCATTTTTACCCATGCGCCTTGTTTTCAAGTGTAACCCTCCGCCTTGAAACTGAGTTTGAAGGGGTAGTGGTTGAAATCTTCCCCCCACTATTAAATGGAGCAACCGTTTAAGAACCGGATACGTCATCAGGTGTCGTCAGGGGCTTTTATGTAAACAGATTGAAAGTCTGGACTTTAGTTTTACACATCAGTCAATTAAACGAGTCATCGAATAAACAAGAGCACAAACAGAAAACTACATGACTTCATTAACAGGCAGCCAGCGGTGCTCTGTAGGCGACCCTGCCGGTCTGCAGTGACAGCAGAGGAGAGTGGAGTTCAGCTTCTCACTGCTAAATACATTTAGGGCATCATGTGACTTTAAAGAGGTGGATGACCATTATTTATTATCTCCACCCAGAATCCTTCACTGATATGAAGCTGGACTGAGCTTTTTATTCTCAGCTTATGATCAAATTTCACCGTTCCACCTTAAATGGTGCAGCAACCTCAGGTACCAGAATGTAACTGCTGCACCGTTTAAGGTGGAACGGGAAATTTCGCTGGGCAAAATGACCATAAAACTCTTTTACCATGGTGATCTTACAGTACAGCGCCTTTAACAGAGACATACTCATATTTATGGGGCTCTCTGGTCACTTGTGCAGCCATCTTGTTGATGACTCGCAGGGCATTCTGGGAATTTTCTCCTAATGCTACATTTGGAGTGTGCCTCGGAAAAATCTCTGTTTAAAGGGCCGTGTAGTCCTAACACTTTGCCCTACCCCTCCATCTCAACACCAACTGGGACAACCCTACCTCTAGACGTGAGCGTGCAAACGGAGGGGTAGGGCTCAGTGTTAGGGTCAAGAGATTGGGCCAAAATGTCTATATGTGTGTTGTAGACATGGAGACCCCCGGTTCACATCACCACCACCACTGCAAAGAACATCTGACACCATTTCCCACCAAAGTCTAAAAGCTAGGCTTTGCTGTATCTTCCACAGGCTGGTATTCAAACCCTACCCGTTATTAATAACGCTGAAGCTCCTGGAATGTTCTAAAATAATTACCGCAGAGTGATCCTGTACCTGATCCTTTTTTTCCGGGGCTTCATTTTTCCAGCGTATGTGACAGCGCTAAAAGTTCCCCCGCTGTGACAGACGTCCGCAGTCCGCATAAGCCGTGAGTTTAAATAGCTTTGCCTTCTACCTTTGTGGCACAACAGAGCAATAAAGTCAGAACTGGTGTTTTATTAATTTTTGTTGAGAGTGGCAATTACACGCTAATTACCACAAGACGTAATTGGGTTGTCTGGGCGCGAACTCGTCTTTATGAATCCGAGCTGTGCAATTTTGGATGCCGTCTCAGTCTTTAGACAGATGAGTGTTTTCCTCTTTAATGGGGCACGCTGTCATGTTCAGCGCTGGTATGAATGTAGTCTGATTAACCGATCAAATTCTCATCAAAAATGACAAAACATGCCATAAATGCCGCTGTGATATGAAGATAGATCAGACGAGCGGCCCATCGGCTTAAATGAAAGAGATGCGGACTCCAACCGCGTCCTTATCAGACGGACAGACAGTCCACTCCCCCTAGCACGTCTGGTTCGTCTGCCTCGTGTCTCCTCTTTCTGCAGAGAAGCATCGTGGGGCTGATCAAAAGTGTTGCAAATGACAGGGCGAATTGCGTTTGAAACGGGGGCCGTCTTTGAAATGCTAAAGACCAGTTGCATCTTTAGCATCTTCAGATTGTCAGGCCTTTGTGGAAAGAGCACAGATCTTATCTCATGCGTCGAGGGCTCCTGAAGTCTGTTTGTGACCCACGTCACCAGATCTGAGCAGCTAAATGCTCGTGACCATGCTTGTTAAACTTGACATTAACATGAACATTTGAAATCAAAGGGTCTTTTGTAGGCCGTTTAATTGCATGACCCGAGAAACGAGAATTCCGCGGTGATTGCACACGCAATGCTAATAATAACAACAGCTTTATCTCGCAGAGCACTTCTCGTACGAGTTTAAACAGGTCCAGTAGTACAGATTTAAAAATGCTCTTTAAAGGGGAGTACTACCAAACATTTCGCCATGGCTACACAGCGAAGATGTAAACTAAGTCATTCGGGGTGGTTTGGTGTCTATAGAGTCAGAACTGTTCACTGTGGTGGTGATGGGAACCAGACGTCAACCTCTACAGCCAGGAATCCACGGTACAATTTGAAGTAGTCCTGATTAGTTCTGAACCGACTGAACAAATTCGGGTCGAATTTCAACTTCCCCATGCATCTTTTGCTGTGCATTGTGAGATTGGAATTAATGTCCAAATAATTGCCCAAACAAACTCTGATTGAACAGTCAGACGCTTGAAAAATGTTTAACATTGCTGGTCTCACAGTTTGAGCAGCTTCACGAGCCGTTCTCTCAAAGTCGGACCTGAAACCACATGTAGGCATATCTACGGCTTCCACACACACACACACACAAACGCAGGCTAAAGAGTGGATATCTGCAGTGTCTCTACTGTACAGCGTATCTACTGTACTGCAGTGATCTTTATATGGTCTCTGTGGTTCTCCTGGTTCGCAGTTTCAGTGCAGGGTAGTAAAGTTAGAGTTTGTTTGTCAGTGGCTGAATTACTAACGCCACAAAACATCAGATCCGATTGGAATTGTGCAAGTGGCTCAGTCCACCTGGCTTTGTTTTGACGTAAGATGCAGAGCTCAACTTTCCATAACTCTGTCTGAGCTGTTTTTGGAGATGCAACTCCAAACACAACCAAGCAGCAGTTTTTGACGTTTGGGTTTTTGGACCAAGAAAGTGATCGCCTGTGTTGATTGCCAAAAAATAGACTGTGACGAGCGCTGAGCTAAAATCAAGGCGAGGCTTAGTTAACACATTTGTGGTCAGACCCAGCAGCAACAAGAGCAAAGCAGACATAACAAAAGGGCAAGGCAGAGTCAGAGTCAGAGTAAACAGGCAGGAGTCAAAACCAAGCAAACAGTCAGACCAGAGTCAAAGCCAGAGTAACAAACAAGATCAATAACATAACGCTCAACTGAGGGGCAATACTTCACATCGTTCAGTGTGAGAAAGGAGAGTTTATACAGACTACATTGGGAACAGGTGTGTGTGTGTGTGAGCAGTATTCCTGGGAGGGGGGTTTTGGAGAATGGAACAGGATTGGTGGATTGTGGACATGTGACAGTGACATCATCTGTGGGTGGGTTATGGGAAATGGAGTCTTGGGACAACGGAGGTGAGCGAAGAACCAGCAGGCGTGACACCACCTAGTATTTCAGTTTAGCGAGTTAAGGATCCTGCCGCCTTGTGCGAGACTTTTTGGTCACAGGACATTTCAGTTCCTGTATGATCTTTTGATCATGCTAGATCAAAGACAGACCATTTGACTACTGGACTAAAACTGAGGTCTTGCGTGAACTGATGAAGAACATGTGGTCGGCCTGTGTGGTTGAATTCCCGATGAACCCAATTTATACACCAACAGTAAAAGGATCCAGAGCTTCACCTGCCTCTACCCTTCCTACGCCCTCCTCCACCTTTTTCACCAGTAACTCTTCCCCTGTTTGTGTCCCTCAGTGGTGATTAGCTATGGGCAGGTCGCGTTGTAATCGCGTTACGACTCTTCTGTGCGTCACAGGAGAACTTTCTGCTCGTTCCACCAAATAAGACTCTAATTGGGCCTGTGTGTGATAACGTTAGCTTCAATGCAGGCTGCGCCGCTGCAGTCAGGTCCGTTTGAAGAGGTTACCGCGAGTCCATCAGAGCTGATCGGGCCTTTGATCCTGAGCTTAGAGCCCCGAGAACGTGGGACCGACTTTTCGGCAGCAAAATCCATCCAGGAGCTTTGCACTTCATCGTGGGGAACGGGGAGCGCGGCACAGAGCGATGAGAACTCTTTAAAGTGCGGTTTGATTTGGCCGGCCTCTGAGGGAGCACTCTTACAGAGGAGTCAGACAGATGAGCCCCGCTCGTCCGCCGCACGAATTTAAATGACTTGTTGCCTATAGATGTACTCCGTATGAAACAGCTGGCCTTGTCCATGGAGTCATTCTCATTCGGAGAGCCGTGCGTTTCCGTGCACACGTAGGAATTTTCAAAAGACGAAGGGGTGGACAGTGGAAGCGACTGCGGTATGTAGCACTTTTTGGCATGAAAGGAACGAGTCGGTGCTTATATTCCCAACTGTCAGGTTTTCATCTTCTGTTGGACTTTCATAGTCCCTCTTGCGCTCTCTCTCACTCTCTCTCTCTCTCTCTCTCTCTCTCTCTCTCTCTCTTTCTCTTACTTTCATGGTCTCTCTCAAACTCTGGAATGAATATTAATATATGACTATGAACAGAGACCCTAATGCCAAACAATTCCATCAGGAATGCCCTTGATATCATATTTAACATCTTAGTCTATCTCTCCTAACAGAATCAAATGCTTTGCTCTGGTTTGTTTGGAAGGACTGTCAGAATCACAGGGCTTGTTGTCACACGTCTGCTGGACGAAGAGAAAAAGTGACAGTGACAGAAAGTGTGTTTATGTGGGTTTGGGCGAGAGTCGCCTGTTTATTTGTCAGTGTCATGGAGTTAAATTCAGCAGCAGAGAGGAGCTATCAAAGTCTAGCCTCTCCTGGAGGGCATGCTGCACTGAGTCTCTCGTCGAAAACTGATGAGCCAAAAGCAGGGCGCTAAAACTAAGGCACCATAGAGGGGTCGTAGAGCGTAGTCACTTGGCGGCAGCTGCTTGGTTATCAGATAACGACTACAGTGCTGCTAGAAAGTTTGTGAACCTTTTAGAATTTAGTGAGTTTCTGTATGAATGTGGCTTCAAATATGATCAGATCTTTATGGAACTCATAACAACAGAGAGTGTTCTGGAACTCAAATAAAGAAAAAAGGCAAAGAGCCTATACTGTTTGTATGTGAACCTCTGCTTTCAGAAACTGGTGTACCCCTTGCTTGAGAAGCAATGAATTTAACCAATCGGACGCCCCTCTTTTATTTCTGTTGGATTAGGATCTGGACTTTGACTTGGACAGTCCAAAATGAAAGTAGCTGTGCTGTATGTACTAATTGGTGCTTTTAGGGTTCTTATGTCTGCAGGGCCTACCTTCTGTTGAGGTTCAGGTCAAGAGCCCTAACGTTCTCCTGTAAAATTTCTTGATACTGTCGTTCCAGAATTTATAGCTCCATATGATACCAAGCGGTCCTGGTGCAATAACATCAAAACAGCTCCATACAGAGATACTGCCACCACCATGTTTCCCTGCCGGGATGAGGTTCTTGTGCTGTAGTGCACTAGTTTAGGACCTATAGATACATTTTCTCCACATAATCCACATCATAATTGTTTCGGGATTCCTCTCGCTCATCCAGGTGTTTGCCTGGGTTGGGGCATCCACATTCACATCTGGTTATCATGCCATTAATTGAATCTCCTGAACCCCTTTATCAGCTGTAGCACACTGATAATTCTAGAGGGTCACAACAAAGACTTTTAATGTTCTACATAAAGGTCAAAATCTCATGAGCGTGCCTGAGGTACATTCATGAGTTATTCATAAGCTTACCAAAAAAGCAATAACAGCTTGATAGGTAGATAGGCATTTTTAATCATGACCAAAGTCACATACCTTCTGAGGTGTGGGATTGCAGGTCTGTTCGGAAGGAAGATGAAGGTGACCAGGATCAATAACTGATGATAAATTTAGACTGATATGATCAATATTTATTGAGCTACACATACAGAAGTCTGTCTCTCAGTATGGCGTCGGGCCGCCGTGTTTGCTAACCCAACACGCCAGATGTCTCGGTATGGAGCTGTAGAGGTTCCTAATGGAGTCCTGTAATACTCCATCCCATGCAGCTTGAACATCCTCACACAGTTCCTGCAGATGGTGCGATAGGGGTGGAGGTGGAGGGACACCAGGCCTTCTGTACTTGTGACGTGTCACAATAAGCCGTTGTTGCTGACCCCGTTGCCTCCACACACGGGTTCGTTGGGCGTCTCCACCAAGACTAAAGCGGGACTCGTCACTGAAGATGACCCGCTGCCATTCTGAGTCACTCCATGACAGTCTGGTACGACACCACTGCAGTCTTTGGTGACGGTGACGTGGTGTTAAGGACAGTCGTGGTAACGGTCTGTGTGCATGTAGTCCTGCGTGGTGCAGCCGTCTGCCGATGGTGCTGCACTAGCAGGATGACTCATGGAGGACACCACTGCTCGCTGGAGGTCTGTTATGGTGGCTGTTGGGTCAGTCAGGTACAAACCTACACACCAGGTTTCATTCCAGTAGGTTGATTCTTTCAGGGTGCAGCTATTTGTTAGCTGTTGTTTGATGTATTTAGGAAATAAGAGGAGGATCTTGAATTAAGTATAACAGCCTGACATAAACATCATAACTGCAGTTTACATGCAAGCTGTGTATAATCGGTGTAAATCTTTATTGTATGATCAGTACCGCTGTTCTAATGATACCCATCATATACTGAGAAAAGCAAAGACGTCACATCGTCATGTCTCCCACACACATAGTCTCCCACACAGTCCCTTTCTCATGTTCTTGTGTCTTTGGCAGCACATGTAGCCACCCACTCTCACCAGGCTTGCATTTTCCTCTCAACCTAGACTGATTATCACTCTCTCTCTCCCCCTCTCCGATCTCCTAGTGATGGATTGTGACCTTACATTTCCCCCTTGGCATTGTCATGGTTCCACTATGTGAAAAATGAGCCAGGGAACCCAAACCAATGATCTTTTTCACATCCAGCAAAAAGGACTGTGAGTCTGAATAATTCAATTTGTATCCATCAAAGCAGCCTGTGCACTCACGGGCTTTTACCCAGAATGCCCTGTGCTGAAGGATGGCGAGTAGCTCTCTTTGTGTAGCACTGATCCCGAGTCTGTTCCCAGAGCTAAGAGAGAACTGATGATGCTGGCATTTGATGTTTTATGGATCATGATCAGGAGTGTGTTTCTCGAACGATGACGTATCGACCCTGAGCTAAGACCATGTGATAGATGGATGGACTAACTAACTTAACCTACTAATGACTGTTGCCCAAAAACATCCCAGTCAGTTGCACCACGGAGGTTTGGACCACAGTCGCTACAACCACACTTGCACTGCACCGGTTCAACCTACACCATTGTATTGAGTAGGGATCAATCTCTTCACCAAAATAAAAATCTTGGGCTGAAACCAAATAAAGTCGGGCAGTGCCATATCTTTAACAGATGTGGCCCACATCTGTATGCTGTCTGTGATTTAGCCTTTTTCATTTATGCAGTGGTAAAAAATGTCAAAACTAATCAAACACTGTGATCAGTAAAACCATGTTCGTTATCGGCCTTCGGCCAAATAATTAATTTTGTTCAGTTTTGGCCTAAGATGTTCATTTTGGTGCATCCGTACTGGCTGTGAGCCAAAGGCGGCATACATATTTACAAAGTGCATTTGGCCCACCTGTCCCAAAACGGATCTGGTCCATTTCTGGCACAGAAGCGCCAGAGTGGACTACTTTTGTCTGAGGTGTGGCCCTAATCTGGCACACGTTCATCTTGCAAGTGGGCCAACTGAAAATAGGGAATTTGGGCCGGATTCGGGCCAGAACAGTTTGCTGTCTGGGATGAGTAGTCACTAAAACTGCAGCTGTCTGTATGTGCAATGAGAGAGAGCAATGGCGGTGCAAGGATAGCCAAGCTTGGAAGTGGCAGCTACAGCTCAGCGGCTAGCCACCATAGCACAGCTGGGAATCTGTACGTGAACAAAGCAGTAAGCGGTAGAGCGGTAGCCATGAGCTTTAAAACTCTAAACTTCTCAGGTAAGAGGCCTGGGAGGATTTGCATGCACGGTGCGAACTGGCAGCCAAGTCGTGTGACTGGTCTGATAAACAGAAAGCCCTGCAGCTAAAGCTTTGTCTGACTGATGATGTATTAGCCTGCCTGCTTTTGCTAGACCCCAGCGAGAGATCGGATCGGAGATCAGTGTACCGGTTGGGGGCCTTTTAAACCCTGCACCTCGTGAGTGAGCAGGGGGCTGTGTACAGTTACCATGCACAGCTCTAGTTAACATGCTGAGGTCTAAACCAGAGTTTTTTGAGACGCTGGGTCTAAATGATTCGGTTTGCCTGCTTTGCAACAGCTACCCGATTCACAGTTCTTGTTTATTGGTCAGAGATACAAACATTTTCTCATTTAAACCAAAAAAAGTCCCACTTTTCATTGAAATAGAGACACCATAGTCATCAGCGGTATGTCAGTTCGAATGTACCCCCGTCCGGTTGCAGGTTCAGTATATCCTGCGTAGCATTTTTTCACTCTTATTTTTATTGCTCATCTGCTGGTGTTAGCAGCAACATCTGTGTGAGCATTTGAGTTAAACAAGGTAATACAAAGACCATAAGTGTTCCGCTGTTCTACAGTCGAAAAATAGTCCCTTTATTTAGCCACTAAATTTAGAAAAAAATTGTGCATTCAAATTTGAAGCTAACTGAAATGTATACAGTAAGTTATTAGGACTAGAATCTGTTTTATACCAGAAAATTATAATTTCAAGTTCAAATAACTCAAAATATTAAGGAAGCAAATATGAAGGAACTATTTTTAAGTTAAAACAACTTTTCTTTTGACACATAGGCGAGACAGTAACCCAGTCCAAATAGAGCGACTAGAGTAATTGAATAAACAAATAAAGTATTCTTTGTGCATCTAAATCGAAGGATATTCGATATTTGACCAAGTAAAAAAATCATTGTTCACTCAATATTATATAAATATGATCTATTGGGTTTTTAATTGTTTTCTTTTATTTTTCTTTTTTCATTTTCATATTAGTTTTAGATCAGTTTTTATGTTCCTCTAACTTCGTTTTATTTTATTTATTTTTATTTAAATATATAAATTTTTTTTGTCTGTATGTGTATTTTTTGACTTTTTATGATTTTAAGGCTTTCCGAACTGGGTTTCTATTCCCAGTTTCTTGAATGTATATCCTTATAAATGTATAATAATGTGTGCAATGTTTTACAGCAACATGCTGACAGTAATTTTTGTACACCAGGCTGCAAGCTTGCTCCGTTCCACACATTCTCACCCAAATCTATGTTTCATATAGTCATTTTCAGATCAAATCCATGCGCACAGATGATTTATAAATGAGGCCCCTGAACTCTGGATAACATACCGAACGAATCTGATTTGGATTTGGAGTAGACTCTGTTTCAGCACCGACACTTTCAAACACACCTACCAGGGCATCCCACAGTCTGGTGCTTCATACAGGAGCTAGGATATGGAACAGTGGCCCGGAGAGCAAACAGATGAACATGACCTCCAGATGACCAGCACGGGAAGGTCATCACTGGAAACAGTGACACTCCAAATGCACAGCTAATGAATGGCAGGATGTGTGAGTGACTGCAGGGCTGGAGAAAGCCTCCCGGGACTGAGAGAGACAAATCATGTTTAGACACAGTCCTAAGAAAAGGCTGCTGAGGCCGAGTGCTTCTCTGGCTTCTGTCTCAACAGCGAATCTAGAACACAGACACACACAAACAGACCGGCAGCAGCGCAAATCACACACAAACAAGCACAAAGTGCCATTGTGACAGGATTAGACATGCATGGGGAGGCATGGTAATGGCGTTACTCTGGTGTCTCTCTGTGTTTTTGGTCCCGTCCAAATGAACCCTATAAATAAACCCAGGTTAGATTAATCCTGTGCACCATAGAAATATCCACAATTCATATTAATCCCATTCTACAGATCAAACTGTAGGAAAACCCGAACCATTCCTACTATTCCTGTGCTGAACAGGAGCCATAGAAATAACCCCGGGTTACATTAATCCTCTGCTGCAAAATGATCTGCAGAAATAATGATTCCTGTGTAATCTCTCGCGGTAAACAAATCATAGAAATAACGCCTGCGCTGTTAAACAAATGGCAGAAATAATGGAGGTTATATTAAAGGCGCACTTCGTGATTCTGGAGGAAGATTGTTTATGTTTGAGCTCAGATGCTAAACAAATGCTAAGCTCCCTTCAGCTCCGTCTCCCAGTTTCATGACGAGTAAACCTCAGGTCTCGTAGCCATATAACTCTTTGCTAACGTTGTACAGACAAACACCATCGTGTATCATTAGCAAACCACAACACCACAGCTAGCAATGTAGCTACCGTGAGCAGGCAGGTTGCTGCCATTGCTGCTGTAATGCTAACCAGGTTCTATCACCGGATTAAACTACAGACGTACTGGTTCTGTGACACTGCCAAGTTCACCACCAGACTAGCAGAACCAGAGCGACCTCCTCATCCCTTTACGTCCCTTCAACTCTCCATGAAGCTAAAGTTGACCTCTGTGCGCATTTTTCTTGATCCACCTTTCAGAATATAAAGGCGACTGTCCTTAACACCACGTCACCGTCACCAAAGACTGCAGTGGTGTCGTACCAGACTGTCATGGAGTGACTCAGAATGGCAGCGGGTCATCTTCAGTGACGAGTCCCGCTTTAGTCTTGGTGGAGACGCCCAACGAATCCATGTGCGGAGGTACCGTTGTTCAGGCACCAAGAGGGGACCGGTTTGTTCCTCCGGCACGTCCAGAAAGCCTAGTGTCCCCTCCACCTCCACCCCGACCGCATCCATCTGCAGGAACTGTCTGCTGAGGATGTTCAGAGCATGCAATGGGAATGGATTATCACAGGACTCCATTGGGCACCGTCTTCACAGCTCCATACCCGAGAGCCTCTGGCCGTGTGTGGGGTTCGCAAACACACGGCGGCCCGACGCCATAGTGAGATGACAGAACTTCTGTATGTGTAGCTCCAATAAAATATTGATCATTTAAAGGATGGATATTATATCAATCAGTTATTTGATCCCTGGTCTCCTTTAATCTTTCCTTCCCATACTAGGCCACTCGGCAACCAGCCCACCTCCTCTAGGGTGCAGCTGTTGTGTTGATAATGAGTGTATTTATAACCCTCTGGCATATCTATCCAGCCATGTTGGTAAATATTCCATCATTTCCTGTTTTTTTCTTGAGCTTGGATAATTAATTTCTCTATTTGTGTTCTCCATAACCCAAACCAAGCTGATACATGTTGTCATCTATTAAGATCAATACTCTGAACATATCACATAAAGAAAATGCTAATGTGCTAATGACATGATTCTTTCAGGACACCAATGTTACAGACATTATACACTGAAATTACACTCCCCTCCCATGTACAGCTCATCTAGCAACACAGACACTTAGATTATCACCTCAGATTACACCTGCACAGATTTCCATCCACTTCCCCAGACACACAGACACCGTCCGCTCTCACTCAGGAATCTAAATTCGTACATCTGGTGCCGAGCCAAAAAGCACTAGACGTACCGCTCTCCCTTCGCTCCCTCTCTCCGCACATCAGCTCCTTATTCACCTGTCCATCAGTCAGGGTTTCAGTGTCTGAAACATTCTGCAGCCTGTTTGCACAGCTGGGCTTGTGTAAAAGCGACGCCTTGTCTACTCAGAGCGTCAAGGCGAAAGTCCCCACCTGTCAGACTGGCAGCTTATCAGCTCATACGTAGATGTGACATGCGTGGATTGTGAAACGCCATGATCCGGCAGCACGGAGTAGAACCTGTCGACGCTCAAGACTTAAATGTAGTCGATGGAGCAAGATGAAGTTTCTAAAGTAGCTAACTAGATGTGGAAGTCTACGCAGATAGATATATAAGAACTTCTGATGGTCAGAATATTTGAATATCATTTGCAGTCTTATTGAAGTTGACGCTACCAGTCAGAAGTTTAGGTACACCCCTTTAACTGGATGTATGGTGATTTTAAAGGCTCTACAGTCTACACTTAACAGCTCCATCTGATGATCCTGATACACCACATCTACTCCTGATGTACACAGTATGATCCTCCTCCATATCTCCACCTCTAGTATATATTTAGTGGTGTAAAAACTTTGATCTCTTTTTCTGCACAGTGTAAAAGCTCTAGTTCTCCTTTCAGGTTAGTGAATATTCATGATGGACCGACCAATAGAGTCGCTCCAAACCTGCTTAGTAATAAACCTTGTTCTATCAGCTCCACTGCAGGGTAAGGAAGCTGCTCCATCCTCCTGTACAGCTCCATTCTGGAGGGGGTTAAGGTGGACTGTATAATTCCATTTTGCAGGGTTTTAAGGTGGACTGTATTATTCCAAGAGGGCTAGTTTATAGTTTGGTGTCTTCACGTTTATTCTTCAGTAAAGCTTTAAGATAAACAGAAGGAGAACCTGCTATGAGGAACCTTCTTTTGACTGGTAGTGTTCATCAATAAAACCGGTTCAGTGTATATGTGATTTCTGAACACCAGTAAGAGTCCTGACGTAGAAAGAGATGGCAGCCTCTGAAGGTTTCCTGAACAGTTGGACTGAGGTCAGGACTTACTGCTGGCCTCCCTAACACACACGTCTTTGCTGTTAGTGTTCTTTTGGGTTCTGCTATGATTTTCAGCCCTCACCTCTTGTTTTGCCCTGGTAGCCCTGTGGATTTCACGATTCTCTAACTACGTTCAAGACCAGAGGCAGCAAACAAACAAACCCACAGCATGATGGAACCTCCACCTCTTTAGCTGTGGGCAGCTTGTTGTTTTTTTTGAAAAGCTTTATTTCACCACTCCATCTGCAGCTCTGTTTTGGTTTCATCATTCCTCAAACAGCTTCCCAGACGGACTGTAGCTTCTTCAGGTAGGTTTGGGCAAAGGGCTTCCTTCATCTGGTCTTCCTTTATCTTCACACATGAAGCCTTTCTCGGTTTGGTGTGGAGCGTATGGCATGGGTTAAACTATCGCTCCAGATCTCTCCAGCTCGGCCTGAAACTCTTTAGTTGTATGTGCTGCCTTTCGTCTACAGCGTATACCAGCTCTCTGAAGCCTTGTGGTCTTTTTTCCTTTCACCGATCTAGAAGATGTCATAGCAGCTGTTCAGTTTTCGTCCTATTCCCAGTGAATTTTTGCCTAGAAGAAGAGTTTTCGCTTACTGACTGACTGATGAACTTTATTAAAACACTGTGCGGGGACGAGAGGTAACCTCAGACTGGAGTTGGGTTGTTTCATGTGCGTTTGTACTTAAACTATGATTGTATGTGTTTGTTAAACTCCTAAAGTACCCCCTTAAAGTAGCTATATTAGCTTGATGCTACCTTAAGTACCCCGGTTCATGGTTGTATTCAAACCCCACTAAAGTAGCTATGTTAGCTTGATGCTACCTTAAGTACCCCGGTTCATGGTTGTATTCAAACCCCACT
Organism: Prochilodus magdalenae; assembly: GCA_024036415.1. Lineage (NCBI taxonomy): Eukaryota > Metazoa > Chordata > Actinopteri > Characiformes > Prochilodontidae > Prochilodus > Prochilodus magdalenae. The sequence goes on from JAMWET010000751.1 coordinate 73,571, forward strand.
AAAGTAGCTATGTTAGCTTGATGCTACCTTAAGTACCCTGGTTCATGGTTGTATTCAAACCTCCCTTAAGTAGCTATGTTAGCTTTATGCTACCTTAAGTACCCCGGTTCATGGTTGTATTCAAACCCCACTAAATTAGCTATGTTAGCTTGATGCTACCTTAGGTACCCTGGTTCATGGTTGTATTCAAACCTCCCTTAAGTAGCTATGTTAGCTTGATGCTACCTTAAGTAGCCCAGTTCATGGTTGTATTCAAACCCCCCTTAAGAAGCTATGTTAGCTTGATGCTACCTTAAGTACCCCGGTTCATGGTTGTATTCAAACCCCACTAAAGTAGCTATGTTAGCTTGATGCTACCTTAAGTACCCTGGTTCATGGTTGTATTCAAACCCCCCTAAAGTAGCTATGTTAGGTTGATGCTACCGTAAGTACCCTGGTTCATGGTTGTATTCAAACCCCACTAAAGTAGCTATGTTAGCTTGATGCTACCTTAAGTACCCTGGTTCATGGTTGTATTCAAACCTCCCTTAAGTAGCTATGTTAGCTTTATGCTACCTTAAGTACCCCGGTTCATGGTTGTATTCAAACCCCACTAAATTAGCTATGTTAGCTTGATGCTACCTTAGGTACCCTGGTTCATGGTTGTATTCAAACCTCCCTTAAGTAGCTATGTTAGCTTGATGCTACCTTAAGTAGCCCAGTTCATGGTTGTATTCAAACCCCCCTTAAGTAGCTATGTTAGCTTGATGCTACCTTAAGTACCCTGGTTCATGGTTGTATTCAAACCTCCACTAAGTAGCTATGTTAGCTTGATGCTACCTTAAGTACCCTGGTTCATAGTTGTATTCAAACCCCACTAAATTAGCTATGTTAGCTTGATGCTACCTTAAGTACCCTGGTTCATGGTTGTATTCAAACCTCCCTTAAGTAGCTATGTTAGCTTGATGCTACCTTAAGTAACCCAGTTCATAGTTGTATTCAAACCCCCCCTTTAGCAGCTGTGTTAGCTTGATGCTACCTTAAGTACCCCGGTTCATGGTTGTATTCAAACCCCACTAAATTAGCTATGTTAGCTTGATGCTACCTTAAGTAGCCCAGTTCATGGTTGTATTCAAACCCCCCTTAAGTAGCTATGTTAGCTTGATGCTACCTTAAGTACCCTGGTTCATGGTTGTATTCAAACCCCCCTTAAGTACCTACATTAGCTTGACACTATCTTAGGTACCCTGGTTCATGGTTGTATTCAAACCCCCCTAAAGTAGCTATGTTAGCTTGATGCTACCTTAAGTACCCTGGTTCATGGTTGTATTCAAACCTCCCTTAAGTAGCTATGTTAGCTTGATGCTACCTTAAGTAGCCCAGTTCATGGTTGTATTCAAAGCCCCTTAAGTAGCTATGTTAGCTTGATGCTACCTTAAGTACCCTCGTTCATGGTTGTATTCAAACCCCACTAAAGTAGCTATGTTAGCTTGATGCTACCTTAAGTACCCAGGTTCATGGTTGTATTCAAACCCACCTAAAGTAGCTATGTTAGCTTGATGCTACCTTAAGTAGCCCAGTTCATGGTTGTATTCAAACCCCCCTTAAGTAGCTATGTTAGCTTGATGCTACCTTAAGTAGCCCAGTTTATAGTTGTATTCAAACCCCCCTTAAGAAGCTATGTTAGCTTGATGCTACCTTAAGTACCCTGGTTCATGGTTGTATTCAAACCCCCCTTAGGTACTTACGTTAGCTTGACGCTATCTTAGGTACCCTGGTTCATGGTTGTATTCAAACCCCCCTAATGTAGCTATGTTAGCTTGATGCTACCTTAAGTGTCCAGCTCCTGACCGTCTTCGTTCTCTTATCTGTATTGGTTTTTCTGGCGTTAATGGGGAAGATGATGAAGTTGGGAGCTGCTGTATTGTAATCATTACTGTTCTAAATTCAGTCCTCACTGGAGTAATCATGATGAGGAACAGGGTTTTGAGTGTTGGTGTTCAGTAATCCCTAGTAGACTGGTCTCTGTGGTTCCCGGCACTGTCTAATTCACTGGTGTCTTAAACATTGATGGAAGATGTCCCCTACCTCTGGCCGTTTCGGAACACAGCCTGGATGACGCCTTGGCTGCCTGCTTTTCCTGAATTAAGCTGTTTAGGACCGGCCCGTTTATTACCTTTCCTTTTACTAGTTTTTAATGGAGCAGGAGTCCAAACCGACGTGGAAAACATCCCCCCTGACAGCTACGTTCTATTGCCCCAGCAGGGGCAATTACGCTTTTATTGCTGCAGGAGTGAGGAGGAGAACAGCTGTTTTAATCGAGCTAAGTGGGGGAAATGGAACGTGTTCGGTGGGTGGCTCATGCTCAGGTATATTTCATATAAGCTGCAGCCTGAAGCTCAACCTCTTACTGAAAAGCCCTACATGCAGAACCAGCGAGTACTGGGCCCTACGTACTGAGTACTGGCTTCGTGTGATGTAGTGATGAAGTGCTGCTGCAGTCCACTCACTGTCCACTCTGTTAGACACTCCTACCTTGCTGCTCCACCTTGTAGATGGAGAGTCATAGACGATAGCTCATCTGCTGCTGCACAGTGCAGTGTTGGTCATCCTCTAGTCCTTCAGCAGTGGCCTCACAACGCTGCTGCCAAGAGGACACTGTTGTGCTAGATAGATTTGGTGGATGACACAGAGGTGTCCAGCAGCCCTGCTGTGGCTGATCCACTCATACCAGCGCAACACACACTAACATGGCGCCCTGTGGGCAGCGTCCACTGGGCAGCATTCTTTTGGGAGCATCCAGTGGGCAGTGTCCTGTGGGCAGCATCTTGTGGGCAGTGTCCTGTGGGCAGCGTCCTGTGCCCACTGATGAAGGACTAGAGGATGACCAACACTGCACTGTGCAGCAGCAGATGAGCTATCGTCTCTGACTGTCCATCTACAAGGTGGACCAGCAAGGTAGGAGTGTCTAATAGAGTGGACAGTGAGTGGACACAGTGTCTAAACACTCCAGCAGCACTGCTGTGTCTGATCCACTCACACCAGCACCACACACACTAACACACCACCACCACGTCAGTGTCACTGCAGTGCTGAGAATGACCCACCACCCACATCGTACCTGCTCTGTGGTGGTCCTGTGTTTGATATGTGCGCGCCGGATACGACGCCAGCTTTGTAAAATCCTGCCATGTTCAGTCACAAGCTACAGATCCTTCAGGAGCGGTGTATCCCACTGGAGGTTGGGGGAAGGGTTAGTGTTGCACTGCAGCCCCTCTGCTCGGATCATTCGTCTCGGATGATAATTTGTGTCCTGTTTAAATGACCATTAGGGTGTGTGGTTTACACGCCGACATGGGCAGGAGAGATGGATGGTGCTCCTGGGGGCTTTCAGGCCATCGCTCTCTTCAGGGCTGTCAATATGAGAGGAGCCGTCAGATTGCATCAACAGAAGGAGGAGAAGGAATCGCTCACGCTAAGCAATTACGGCTCTGTAATTGATAAATTTCATATTTTTTCATTTTACATGTCAGATAGACCCCCCACCCCCCCGTCGCTGCCGCCGCGGTGCACCTCCGTCTGTCGGTGTAAATGAGAGATAGATGGAGGGTTTAAATGCCAACGTGGGGTGGAGAGTCATGCAGGGTGGCTGTGAAGGATTGTTCAGCGTTTGAAGCAATGAGGAGCTCAGAAACTCTTCGCCATGCAGAGAAAAGCACTGCGTCAGCAGCGGCCGCACACCGATAACTCGGGGCCTGCGATTGTGTGCTGCCGTATGTTGGGGGTGGGGAACTGGTTGGACCAGCTAATGCATTTGGTTGGATGGAAATATCAGTAATGAAGTGATCCTCCTTCAGATCCAAATCCTGAATTCCTGAAAGAGGACGGGAAAACAGGCCCATTCCAAAATCCTAAACTGTTACAGAACAGTGTTAATAATATTTACACCCCCAACATTTACATACCAACACAACGGAGCTACAGAACCAACATGGTGGACTATGTGGAGAATTCCAGCGTTCCAGGCTGGGAGAAGGAATGTCGGCACTTTCCGTTCCCTTCCCAAGGACCCCGACTGTCAGCGGTACATGGTGGATGTTCATCTTTACACCATTCTGAAGTTTTTCCTGTTCACCAGCTTCCTAATCCAATGTTTAGTTCCACCTTAAATCCAGCTTGTACAGGCGCCAGAATGCCCTTCGGCAACATTTAAGGTGGACCGGAAAGATTGCAAAACAAACTGGAGAACAGGAACTCCAGCTCCCACATCTTTAACAGGATCCTGGAACACCTTTAATCCTGCAGTCTGCACATTCCACTCCGGACAGATTCCCAAACTTCTCTGGACAATATGGAGCAGCTCCGCTCAGCGTCTGACCCTGAAGAGACTGAAGAGAGGAGCAGCTCCACCTTTATTAGCACCACCACCCCAACAGCAGCCTGTAAGTAGCAGCCATGCTGTGTGATTGTATCCGTGTGTGGCGGTTGGAGCAGATCATCAAATCTGAGAGCTCTATAGTGAGGATCAGCTTTAATCTACTGTGTGTTGATGTCCAGATGGAGCCAGTAGCTAGTATAGCTAACGTTAGTTGCTAGCATTTGCGCCAAGTAAGTAGCACAGCTAACTAAATAGTATGAGGGCGGAGCTTATTTACACAGAGGCTCATTTTATTTAGTCTATTTCCACATGGTGCTTCTGTTTGATCATCATGGGCGGGTTCTCGCTGTAGCCCAGCCAATCAGAGTAGAGCTTATCTAATTATTCATGAGGAAACGGCTTGTTTCATTCCAGGACCAGATCATAGGGTGGAAATGGGGCTGGAAATACACATCTAGGCAACCAAAGTCATATATATATATATATATATATATATATATATATATATATATATATATATATATATATATATATATATATATATATATATATATATCTCCACCCTCTTACTATTTAGTTAGCTATGCTAGTTAATCTGGAGCTAATGCTAACGTAAGCTATATATATATATATATATATATATATATGCACTCTTCAGTTGGTATGTGTAAGAATCATAAGTGTCCAGTAAAGATTCCTGTTGTATCAAGAGTCCTGCAGCCTCGGAATGTGCAGCCCTTTGCTTGGTGCATGTACATGTTTCCCCCCTCTCCATGTGTGCGGCCAGATGTTCACGCTTCTTTAAGTGGTGGTCCAACCTCATGTCTGGCGCAGCTAATGGGAGTGGGATCAGTTCCTGTCCCCAGGGCAGGGGGAGTGAAACAGGCAGGCCGAAGACTGGGCACGCTGGTGAGCGATAGCCTGAAGTAGATGGACGACGTGTTACACCATGTCCTAACAGCAAGCAAGCCTTCAAATGTAGTAGCACACTGGGTGGCAAGGCCTGCAGGACGTCTACACTGGAAATGTCAGAGTCAGGACGTAAACAAGCCCCATCAGGCAGGAGCTGCTTTACTGACGGAGCGGGAAGCCCTGGCTGATACAGTATGGAACGGGAACGTGGTTTATCCTGGCAATTCTTAAATCCATGTTACCATTCGCTCCATGTTCCTATTTTTGTACATCACGAGAAACGTTGTTTTAGAGCCACAATGTAATAATAATAATAATAATTATAATAATAATAATAATAATAATGATAATAATAAACAGCTTAAAGTGATTTACAGATGAATTATACGTCTTAATGAGCCACAGACACAAATCCTATCTGTAATAAATGCCCCCATAATGTAGTTTTAATTAAAGGTTGAGTTAAAGAGAGATGTTATCAGATGGGTATTAAACGTGAGCACTGAGCTCGACTCTAATAGAAGCTGAATTGAGTTCTCTCCACGTTTTCTGCATTCTACAGACAGTGTTTGTTTGGAAATCTGCAGATCTAAAATCACGAGCTGGAACATAAACAGAGAGGTGTTCTGTGATGTCAGGTTCTAGATTATTCAGAGTTTAGTAGACCAGCAGCAGAACTTTAAACTCTGTTCTAATAGATACAGGCAGCCGGTGCAGCTCTTCAGAACAGGAGTGAGCTCTTTATAGGCTATGCAATGTCATGATCACCTGATCTGTGACTCGTCCACATCACCGAGCAGTGACTGGTGGAACCTCAGAAATGGAATTTTGCATGTCGTATATTTTTCCCTTCTTTAATATCGGAAGTGAGTGTGAGCATTTTTTAATTTTGGGTGGGCCTGTGATAAAAGCAGGTGGTCCGAGGCTGTCTCGACTCGATCATAGTGGAGCTACCGAGCCTGACTCGCCTGAAATCTGTTCAGCTTTCCGACTCCCTCTTCGCACTGCAGAGAGACAGACGGGAATATTAGGCTTATGGTTCCGACATGCCTGTGACATCAGGGTATGTCCGGCGGTTCTGTGGTGAAACAGGAAGGACACGCACATGCACACAGTCCGACTCTCTTGGCCCTGGATTGGTTCAGGACATCGGAGGAGGAAAAAGACTTTGATGTGTGCCGGCACACACATGGAAGCAATTTCTGACATTCCTGTGAGATTAAAGCATGTTTGGAAAAGCGTTTCACTCGGAGCGTCAGGAACTGCACAGACTAGAGTTTCAAAGAAGGTGTAGATTCAGTTACTGTTAATACAGGTCCTTACAGGGGAGTGAAACCGGGGTCACGGGGGGGAGGGGGGCTGAAGGGTGGGAGAGAGGAAACTGAAGGAGACAGAGGAGTGAGAGAAAGAGACAAAGAGAGAGAGGCAAAGGAGATAGGATCGATAGAAAGAAAGGGAAAGGGGTGAATGAGGGAACAGAGAATGAAAAAACAGATGGAGCTAAGAAAAAGAGAAAATAAACTGAGGGAGGAACAGAGAGAGAGGGAGCTAAAGGAGAGAGATGATGACGAGGAAGAGAGACGAAAAGAGTGGACGACGAGGACTAAGAAAGAGAAGCAAACAAAACAAGTGACAGAGAGAAAAAGAGGGAAACAAAAATGTAGACTGAGAGAAGAGAAGAGGAGTGCAAGGAAGAGAGGGAGGTTGAGAGAAACTGAAAGAGAAAAGAAGAAACCCTCAGAAGAAAAAGGAGATAAAAGAAAGATTACAGAGAGAGAGAGGAGGAGACAGAAATCAGGAGAGTGGGAGAGAGCGAGAAGGAGATAAACAACAATGGGGTGGGTTAAACACTGGTTAAGCTGTAGTTGAGAAGTGGTTGTGCAGAGGTTGAGCTGTAGTTGAGCAGTAGTTGAACTGTAGTAGTTGAGCAGTGGTTGAGAAGTGGTTAATCAGTAGTTGAGGAGTAGTTGAGCAGTAGTTGAACTGTAGTAGTTGAGCAGTGGTTGAGAAGTGGTTAATCAGTAGTTGAGGAGTAGTTGAGCAGTAGTTGAACTGTAGTAGTTGAGCAGTGGTTGAGAAGTGGTTAATCAGTAGTTGAGGAGTAGTTGAGCAGTAGTTGAACTGTAGTAGTTGAGCAGTGGTTGAGAAGTGGTTAATCAGTAGTTGAGGAGTAGTTGAGCAGTAGTTGAGCTGTAGTTGAACAGTAGTAGTTGAGCGGTGGTTGAGAAGTGGTTGAGCAATAGTTGAGGAGTAGTTAAATAGTAGTTGAGCAGTAGTTGAGCTGTGGTTGAGCAGTGGTTGAACAGTAGTTGAGCTGTGGTGGAGCAGTGGTTGAGCAGTCCTAGTTGAGCAGTGGTTGAGAAGGGGTTGAGCAGTAGTTGAGCTGTAGTTGAACAGTAGTAGTTGAGCAGTAGTTGAGCAGTAGTTGAGGAGTAGTTGAGCAGTGGTTGTTTGGTGGTTGAGCAGTAGTTGAGCAGTGGATGAGCAGTAGTTGAGGAGTAGTTGAGCAGTGGTTGTTTGGTGGTTGAGCAGTAGTTGAGCAGTGGATGAGCAGTAGTTGAGGAGTAGTTGAGCAGTGGTTGTTTGGTGGTTGAGCAGTAGTTGAGGAGTAGGTAAACAGTAATAGTAGTTGAGCAGTGGTTGAGAAGTCGATGGGTTCGGACAGCGCGGTAAGTTGTCAGTGGATGTCTGCTCTGCCCTGACTGATGTGCTGACCTTGCTCGTCAGAGGAGAGAGGACGCTGTGTGATGGAGAGTTGAGAAGCTTTTAGACCAGGAAGTAAACACTCTGACTGTAAATGTGCTTCAACTTGTGAGGTAACTGTAAGTTCACTGAAGTTCCCGCGTTCTGGAAACAAGGCTCCTTTTATTGTCTTCTTTTTCCTCCATAAAACCCATTTCAGTGTCCCATTAAACGCATTCGCTTAATATCTGCCAGAAAACAGAAGGCAATAAAAACGCCATCCATGTTTGACAGATTGAGGACACAACATGGATAAACACCAGCCTCGAGTTTCTCCGAGAGCAGACGTGTATCATTTTGTTTTCCCCCAGAAAATGTGTCTTTGTGCCATAAAAGGATTTCATGTAAGTGGCTCGATAAGAATATTGAGTTAAAACGCAGCTGTATGGAGAATAATCTGCCCATGATGGTGTGCTCAGGGCTCCGTTTAGAGTCCGCAGGTTCTAGATTAAAAATGCATGACAGGTTTCTTGCAGGCTGAAGACAAAACACACCATCATGTCTACACAGGTTCTGCCAAGCGAGGGTCTATTCAAACTGAGGGAACCCATGATCATTAACATTCTATCCCTGCAGCCAGTAGGCTCTATAGTTCTGGGCTCTAACCCGTTCACCTATCCCTCATAACCTGCTCCTCCATCCGCACTGGAACTCTTCTATGGTGTTCTCTGGAATAGTGCACCAGCACTTTAGTACTGGGTATTAATGTAACTACCCATCCCATATATCCACATGTATCCATACAGCCACACCTCCATTGTATTATATGTATATTATATTATATATTATATGTTATATCTTTATTATTTGATTTTTGTTTTCGCACACCGTACCTCGTAGTGTGCAACACCTCCACAAGCACCAATAACCGCTGGGACTGGATCTGGCAAGTTTCTGGGGGTAGGCCACATCAATGTTCAGACACTCTTTGGCGGGCCAGATTTGGTAGATGCCTTCCCTGGCACAATTCCTGGGATGACTGGGATTGTATCCACTGCTGGTAGACCCGTATGACCGTACGCTTCCATACACCTGCAGATTCAGCTACTTCCTTCACACTATGGTCTTTGACACTGCCATAATGCTGCCTCCATCACCATACTGCTTCACAGATGACATGCTATGCTTTGGATCATGAGCCTTTCCCTCTCCATATTCTACCCTTAGATATTTTATATCTAAGGAAGTTTAACACTTACATTCATGAAGCAGCAGACACACCAACACCATTCCAGCAGACACACCAACCACATCCCAAAAGACACACTTACACCATCCCAGTAGACACACCCCAACACCATCCCAGCAGACACACCCCGACACCATCCCAGCAGACACACCCCGACACCATCCCAGCAGACACACACCGACACCATCCCAGCAGACACACCGACACCATCCCAGCAGACACACCGACACCATCCCAGCAGACACACCCCGACACCATCCCAGCAGACACACCCCGACACCATCCCAGCAGACACACCGACACCATCCCAGCAAACACACACCGACACCATCCCAGCAGACACACACCGACACCATCCCAGCAGACACACCCCGACACCATCCCAACAGACACACCCCGACACCATCCCAGCAGACACCCCGACACCATCCCAGCAGACACACCCCGACACCATCCCAGCAGACACACCGACACCATCCCAGCAGACACACCCCGACACCATCCCAGCAGACACCCCGACACCATCCCAGCAGACACCCCGACACCATCCCAGCAGACACCCCGACACCATCCCAGCAGACACGCCGACACCATCCCAGCAGACACACACCGACACCATCCCAGCAGACACACCCCGACACCATCCCAGCAGACACACCCCGACACCATCCCAACAGACATACCATCACCATCCCAGCAGACACACCCCGACACCACCCCAGCAGACACACCCCAACACCATCCCAGCAGACACACCCCGACACCATCCCAACAGACACGCCGACACCATCCCAGCAGACACACCCCAACACCATCCCAGCAGACACACCCCGACACCATCCCAGCAGACACGCCCCGACACCATCCCAGCAGACACACCCCAACACCATCCCAGCAGACACACCGACACCATCCCAACAGACACGCCGACACCATCCCAGCAGACACACCGACACCATCCCAGCAGATACACCCCAAAACCATCCCAGCAGACACACCCCGACACCATCCCAACAGACATACCATCACCATCCCAGCAGACACACCCCGACACCACCCCAGCAGACACACCCCAACACCATCCCAGCAGACACACCGACACCATCCCAGCAGACACACCCCCACACCATCCCAGCAGACACACCCCAACACCATCCCAGCAGACACACTAACACCATGCCAGCAGACGCACACCGACAGCATCCCAGCAGACACACCAACACCATCCCAGCAGACACACCCCGACACCATCCCAGCAGACACACCGACCATCACCCCCATCCTTATGTTTGCCATGAATTTGTCGTTAATGGAGCTCATAGGTGTGGATTTGAACCTGTCCGGTTTGATCTTGTTGATTGAGGGTGTAAATCACATGTAAACATGATTAACCGATTGTATGGCGCCCTGTGTGGTTAAATGTGACCTGTACAGCAGTCGAACATTAATGCCTCATAAATGTTTTAACATTAGCATCCCTCCATTTTAAAGTGCTTCCAGGCTGCTATTACTATCTCCCACTGCACTTCCACTGCTCTATTTAGTCAGAGTAATATCTCATCGGAAACATTTCCATCGACCACATGTTGATTATCCTACTCCAGCACTGCGATCCATCTCTCTCTGTTGGGGAGCAGGTGTATTACAGTAGCAGCAGGTTAATAAAGCTTGACGGCAGCAGTGAAATGTTCAGCGCTCCCTCCAGTGCAGGCCATGAAGAAGAGTAGAGGCCATTACCGGAGCCATCGCCGTAACTCTCCCCTGCTTGGGAGCTGCAGGCTGTAGCTCAGGGTTAGAGCACATTGCTGTGTAACTGCGGGATGGTTACAGCGTTTGGGAGTCGTAGAAGTGATAGATTCATCACCGCGGACTGTTTCTCACTTCCAGGCTTGCTGTGGAAGCACCACGGTGTGGTGATAATGGACAATTCACAGACATTCGGTTGCATTCCTGAAATGTTATTATGGTTATTTCGGCCTATTATTTGGTCCGGAGTAACGCAGTAGCGGAGGTGTAGCTACGTTTACTCAGACAGGTAGATCGCATAACTGTTCACCTCAGAGCTGCTACCTATACACCAGCTACGTTTCCATCCAAGCTTTGCCGGTGGCAGCATTGGTTTGTGGTTTGTCATCATTTACTGATCCTGGTAACCTTTGTCTCCCTTCCCAACACCACTGCAACCGCACACCTCTTTCTAGGTGCGGATGTTCTTCTGTTGATGAGGGCGTGTTATGATTTTGGGCTTGCAACTTTCTCTCATCAAATCGTCTAATCTAGTACGCTATAGACTCCTCACCTCCATCACCTCCACTCTTCTTTTCATTTACGGCCCTCCTGGATTTCCCACGTCACCTGTTCTCCTTCTAATTGTTGTAACCGGAATATTCCATAACCACTTCACTCTTAGTTCACCTCTGTTCCTCTTTTGTCGGTTGGAACCAGGGATGCACCGAAATGGAATGTTCTGGCCAAAACCAAAATCGAACAAAATGAAACGTTTGCCCGAAGGCGGAGTACAGAACACTTTTTCACCGCTGCATAAATGAAACAAGCTAAATTCCAGATAGCAAGCGGATGTGGTCCACATCTGGCAAAGATACGGCCCTGCTGGCCCGCTATCAACCAAAAGTGGCCCACATATTTACCACATGCATTTGCCCCACCTGTCTGGTCCACTTCTGGCACAGATTTGGCAGAGTTCCCTACTTTTGGCTAATGCGTGGCCCTAACCTGGTGCATAACCTTGTTACCGGAGCGGCCCTCCAGTGGCAAGTGGGCCAGATGAAAGTGGGGAATGTGGGCCAGAACTGTTGTGCTGTTCTGTTTTGCAACATCCCAGCAGACACGCCGACCACATTGTGTGTGTATGCATGTGTACGCGTGCCGCGAAGCTGCTGCCTGCCTGTCTCGCTGTAGCGGCTCTGTTCTGGTCTTCACTCGGTCTGGAGCTCCGTTTGGCTTGAGTGCTTGAAGCTGAATAAGAGCTGGGAAGCATCGGCGTGCTCCGGTGTCGCTCGCTGTGGAGAAATGCGGAGTTAAAGTGGGTTTAGCCTCCAGCTGTTGGCGCTAGCCGTGGAGCTAAGGAGTAAAACTTCGTCTCTGGTTTCCGTCTACATCCTGGTACTAAAAAAACGTAACAGCATCATTAAAAACATCACTCTTCGGAAAAACTGATTTAGTCTTTTCGCTTATTCGGCCAAATGCTGAGCGTGTTGTTTTGCCATTGTCGGCTGAATAATTTCGCTTGCCAAACGAAACCGTTTAACACACTGAACACACTGTTTGCGGTCAGAGGAGCCGGCCTGGCTCCAGCTAATGTTCCAGCCACCGTTTACACCCACTTCTGACATCGTGGCTCTGCCTGTGGACCTACCCGGCTGTGCTTTCCTAGCGCCACAGAAATCGGCTGGCGAATTCCTGTGACTGAATGCAAATGGATCTGCTAACTTAAAGCGCCCTCACCGCCGAGCTCCACTTCCTTTAAAACCCCACGCCTCCTTTCCCCACCGCGTCTCGTATTAGCGGTTCCACTCCGGCTCCCTCCGCTGCCGAATCCTCAGTCTTTGTCTTTGAGAGCAGAGCTCATTCTTTCATCGCCCTCCCTTTCCCTCGCTCTCCTCCTCCATCTCCACACGTTTGGCAGGCGCTTTGTTCCAGTCCCTTCATAGGTGCTGAAAGATGAATGACGCCCATTCCTTCCCTCCTACATGAGTTACCTAATGTTTTGACTTCCTGACACTGTAAAGCTGCTCCTTAATGACCACTGTCACGGGAGAGCTGAGCGATGACCCTTATTACACAGGCTGCCTATCGATTACAGTACGGAAATGACTGCAGCATTTGCATTCAGATATTAACCCGCTATAAATATTAACAGTCCGGTGCTGATTTGATTTAGGATCCTGGACGCTGGATGGTCAAAATATGCTATTTGGGTCTGGAACGCTCGAGCGTTGATCAATGATTCATTAATACCGTAACAGCCGTGTTGTATTATCTCAGCGTGAGAGGACAAATTATGATTAACAAGGAATGTAGGTCGATGCTCCTTCGTCGGCGTCAGGATTGATCTCGGCCTCGGGCAGCATTGAAACCTTAATTATTATTGTATTAGACTGGATTAGAATTAGATCAGCGCCGCATACAGGAATGATAGCTTTCTTTTTGCTGCCTATTGTACAAAAACGTCACCGTGAGTGTTGGCGCATAATGCACACAGACTTCCTGCCATTGTCTTCCTGTCGTAGATGTGGCTGTCCCCAAATGTTTCTCGTCTGGGTGTCCATTGTGTTGTAGTTATTGTCGAGACCTTTCCCGTAATTGCCTGATCACTGGTGGCTGTTAACAGACACGCTTTTATTGCGCTACACGTCACTTTACGACAGGGTAGAAGCAGACTGAGCACTCAAACAGAAGGCTAGGTGGTGGGTGTAGCTCAGAGGATAACACCACTACCCGCCAGGGAGCCACCACCACATGTGGAAGACTGGGGTTTGAATCCCGGTCTGGGTGACTAGGCTGTGCTACACCAATAAGAGTCCTTGGGCAAGACTGTAATATGACTAACCTTGTAGGACGCTCTGGATAAGAGCGTTGGCTAAATGCCGTAAAAAAACAAAAAATTGACTAACGCGCTAATGTTCCTCATTTTCAGTCTTGGTCGCTGTGTGTTTGGGTTCTACCATGCTAGATTTACATCCTTCAGTTTTCCCAAAACATAATCCCCAAACTGTATATCCGTCTGAAACACTCCTGTGTCTTTAAGCCCCGCCTCCAGATCAGTCCTGTGTGCTCTAATTGGTCAGCTCTACTGCTCTTTGTTTGAATTGTCAACTGCCAGGGCAGCATCCTGCTACAAGTCTCGCCCCAACACTGCTGTGTCTGTTGTTGCATCGGTATCGGGTCTGCCGTATTAGAATCTCATATCAGAGTCCGATTCTGAAGGTCCAGTAAGACAAGCCGGTAGATCCACCTTTACAAGCTAGACTGGAACGGACTGGTTTCAGGGTGGTCAGGTTTGACTGCTTTAGCTCTCTGTGTGTAGGGTGAGGACGTGTCAAGGTTTCCAGTAGGCGGGCAATAAGGGCTGTGTTACGAGATGATGTCACTGTGTAACAGAGAAAAGAGCTGGAATTCCAGTAAGCCGTTTCAGGCAGAGGAAAGTGGTATCTGTGGAAGAGAGGTTCTCTCTCTGGTATGTACCTTGGCTTCAAATGTCAGTGTATAGATGCCATTACAAGAGGTGAAAGGTCATGACTAGCACTGTTAGCTAATATTGTAGATCCCTTAGTGGAAATGAATTACCATGATGCTAACTGTGGTAATGTCAGCCGATGTCGTAGGCTGGAGGTTAGGGAATCGACCTTGTGAGTCGAGGGTTGTCGATTCGATTCCCTGAACTGACAGTAACGACTGAGGTGCCCTTGAGGAAGGCACCTACCCCCAAATGCTCTTCGGGCACCGTGGATAGGGCTGCCCACCGCTTCGGGCATGTGTGCTCACTGCCCCCTAGTGTGTGTGTATGTGGGTGCTTCACTTCACGGATGAGCTAAATGCGGAAGACAAATATATAAGTATACTCAGCTCATCTTCGGACCTGCCTATCCTTCTGGGTCATGGGCGGAGGTGCTAGAGGCCATCCCAGCGCTCATTAGCCGGAAGGCAGGAATACACTGGACAGGCCGTCGGTCCATCACAGGGCAGATACACAAATATACACCCACATTTGCACCTAGGGGGGCAATCAAGCGTCTCCGGTTTACCTGACTGCATGTCACTTTGGACCGTGGGAGGAAACCGGAATTCCCGGGGGAGGGAAGAGCATGCACACTCCACACAGAAAGGACCCCGGACACCCCAGCTGGTAACTAAGCGTAGGCTGTTCTTGCTGTGAGGAGACAGTGCTACCCGCTGCGCCACCATGCCACTCTATAGGTATGCTAGATAAGGTGCCTGCAGACTTGCTACCGGGTAAAGGCTTTAAGAAAGGTGAATGCTCTGCT
The DNA here is from genome assembly GCA_024036415.1 of Prochilodus magdalenae. NCBI lineage: Eukaryota > Metazoa > Chordata > Actinopteri > Characiformes > Prochilodontidae > Prochilodus > Prochilodus magdalenae. The sequence goes on from JAMWET010000751.1 coordinate 88,776, forward strand.
GGAACTTTAAGGTCTGGTGAGGTTAAAAAAACCTCAGCACCGAAAGAGGAAATCGGGTCTACAGGGATGAAAAATATTCCATCATAGAGAAATTCATGGAGCAATCCCAGCGCATGCTTGAGGGACGGTCCACTGGGTATTACGAAGCCAGTCGAAGTAATTAAAGCAAGGCAGCGTCTTTTCTTCCGCTGGGGGAAGTGGGGGAGGATTCCGTCGGATGGGAATTAATGATGTCATTCAGCCGATGTTGTTGCCCAAAGTTACTTGCAGATGCCAGCTGCAGGGACGGTCCTGTTGGAGCAAATGGGAATTAAATGCCTTGTTCAAGGGCACGACGGTAAACGCTAGATGCTAACAGCTGCGGAGGAATGCATGACCTCGCCGTGCACAGACTGCAGCGCCGCCAAAACCAACACATTAAACATACGCTGTCTGCATCAGCAAAATAATTATTTTGTATATTCAATAAAGTAGTTCACTGCTGGGGCGGAGAGCGGTTCCTCTGTTCTCCTTCAGTGCCCTACTGTAGAACCGCCAGGACGGAACCACCACTGCCTTAGGATGATCTCCGAGTTCAGCCTCAGCGAACACCATAAACACTCGTATCTCTACACTGTAATGAGTCTCGGCTCTCCATTAGCTCTCTGTTGTTGCTCTACCAAGCCCAGGCTGCTATTTACATCGGTTCCTAATTGGGGCTCTAAGCAATGCAACATTGATGCAACTGGTAAGCGCTTTCCGCTTGATTTATTCCATCTGCTTCGGCGTAGAACAGCACTGGCCCAAGGACAGAGCCATGTGGCACTCCAACATCTGACAATAGAAAATTCCACATACCTCTGGAATAAATCCATCGTATACCTGCCTGAGGTAGTGTACACACGCGCGCTCCGCTGTCTCGCTCCCCGGCACGAGCCGGCGTGCCCATTCAATTTATATGAAGGTGTTGAAAAGCAGACAGCAGCTGCTCACCTAGGCCTGGCCGCTTTGACAAGCGGCATCTTAATATTTCAGGAGCTGTGCGAAAGCGGCAGGCGCAGCACTTTTCGGAGGGGCTTTTTCCACTGCAGGCAGCTGGAGAGAGGAGCTTACTGGGGCTTAATTAGAGCGAGAAGGCTGTTATCACAGCAGCAGCCGTGGAGCCGGGCGCCAGGTGTCTGCTCTGAATGTTTCATCCCCAGCCCGGCTAGTGGAGGAACAGCCAAGCCGAGGTGTCAAACACAATAGAGACCGCAGAATAAGTCTTCAGGCACCGAACTGGGGGTATATGCAGGTGAAGGATGTTGGGGTTCGGGGGGCTGGGGGGTGTGTTTTATGTATGCGAGATTATGAGGCTGGTTATACCGTATGTAGAGGTCGTGAATGAGGATTTGATTGAATGCATGGATGGGCGATTATGCCCCGCGAGAGCGGAAATGGCTTTCGCTGTGCCTGCATGCCGGAGCCCTTCCTGACAGGGGCATGTAAGGTAATCAGCGGCGCGGTGAACGGGCCGGGTGAACGGGGGATTTGCATCTCTCACGGAGAAAGCTAGACAGAGCGCCATACAAGTGATCGCTTAATCCAACACAAGAACTTTCCTCTTCAATGCTCCGGGAGGTTTCACCCCGTTCAGTTGGCGGATCTGTGGGATTTTTTATTTCCCCATCGTTTGCTTTGTGCGGATATTGATACGGGACATAGCGGTTCTATTTTAATCCTGTTTTAATTCGGAGTGACCGTAGTGAGCCTATCAGTACCTCCCTCCCATACTTCGGGAAGGGTTCCAGGCGAAGATGGTGGCTGGAATCAATTATTTAGGCTAAACTAAAAAGAACAAAGCAGTCGTATCAGCGCCCGCAGCAAAGCCAGCGCCGGCGAAATTAGGCCACTTTCATGATTTACCAGTGGGAGCTGAGGACGTCTGCTGCCTGCCACTTGAAGAAGAGCCGGGTGTAGAGCCGGGGGTAGAGCTGGGTGTAGAGCCGGGGGTAGAGCCGGGGGTAGAGCCGGGTGTAGAGCCGGGTGTAGAGCCGGGGGTAGAGCCGGGGGTAGAGCCGGGGGTAGAGCCGGGGGTAGATGGTAGGACCAGAGTCAGCTCCTGTTTGTGTTTGTGTGAGCTTGTTTAGGTTGCTGGGGTTGAAAGTCCTCCTCTATGCTGACGTCCTTCATTCCGAGTGGGAGTTATTTGGGAGATGATGTCCCGAATGTCTTTCTCCCTTCCTTTGAGCGCAGCAGGACGTCTGTGCTCGTTACCTCCAAACACAGCCTACAAGTACAAGTTCGCTCTCATTTAGGATTAGGATGTAGTGATGTTTGTTTTTCCAGAGTCTTATTGTAGCTGATCCGATTGGATGCAAAGCTTGAGGGAAGAAGTGCCATGTGCCGGATAACTAGGGATGCACCGAGTGTTCAGCAACCTAAATTATTTGACCGGAAATGCTGACAAATCCACTTTCAGAGTAAGTTCTCCTGAACGGTGACGTTCTTAATCACGCCGTTACCTGTATCTAGTCCCCGGATGTAGACGGGAACCAGAGTGGAACCTTTTCTCCTTAGCTTCAGGGCCACCGCCATCTGCTCGAGACTGAAACCCACTCTGTCACCTTGTTAGCCCCACAGTGAGTCACACTGGAGCATGCTGACGTTACCCAAACTCCAGAGTAAAGACCAGAACAGAGCTGCGTCAGCAAGGCAGGCAGACATCAGCTTTCCTCGGCGTGCTGGGACAAATCGACTGGCCTTTGACCTTATTCTCAGACTGGTGAAACTCCACAGTGTTAAGCTGCGTTCAGACAAGCAGGCATCAGAGCCACAAGCCATTTCGCATACGGATACGCGGTTAGCATGACTGAGTGCGTAAGAAACGAGTGACATACCGAGTCGAGGTTTCCTCAGCTTAAAGCAAATGAACCATGATGCGGTGATGCGACAAGATAATGATTGGATCGGATCTAAGGATCAGATTCTTTGGAACTACCGTAGACTTCCAGCGTTTCGTTACTGATCTCAGCTATGTGGTAATGAGCATGGTGGACTGACTCATGGCCAGTTCTTTCCTGTTGCCCGTGCTCGCTGGAGCTCAAGCTGCTTCGTGACCACCCCTGCTGTAAAAAGCACAATATAGGGAAACCCTGACTTTATCCGACTGCGGATTCTCCCTTTCCCGTTCTGTATAACACATCTGAAGAGTGGAAGAAAGCTAGCTAGGCTAGCCCGCAATAAAACTCACCACTAGTCCAAGCTGGTAGTGCTACATCTGACAACAAGAGTGTCCTCAAACACATGCACCCAAGAGACAAGCTTAGGGTGACGTATCTTCAGCGACTTCTCTCCTGTCAGTGTGAACATGAGTTAGGCTTAAGATTAGCACAGGATTCAGGTTTAGAGCTGGGGTTAGGGTTAGGGTTAGGTCTTGGGGAGAGACTGAGAACGTGAGCAGCGATAAAGCATCAGTGGAACTCTTAAGAGCTTTATGCTTGGCTTGTTCCATCTGTTTCCACGCAATAACAGTGGCCCAGGGACAGAGCCATGTGGCACCCCAACATCTGACAGTAGGAAGTTCCACGTACCTCCGCAGTAATCCACTGAACGTGCAATAAACTCTGCGAGCAGTCTGTTGAAGTGCAGATGAAGACCCCTGTACTGAAGAAGACGGAGCCTCAACCTCATCTGAACAACCTGACTTGACTTTCATCCTCTGACAGATGTGCTTCATGTAGAGACTGTAGTTTGAAGCAGCTGCTTTCTGCTGGCTAGTTTCTCAGGCCTTTATTATTTATTTATTAATTTCATTTTTGTTACAAATTTCAAAACACAACAAAGGGCCGGGTGTATAAACGTATATGGACACAAGAGAGAGAATGGGAAATAAAGTGGGGAAAAAGAAAAAAACTGTGAAATAAAAAAAAATTATTATAAAGATATAAATGACTGAATAAAAAAAAAAAAAAGGATAAAATATAAAAATATAAATTATATATACAGCAGGCTGTCAAACAGAAACTACTGTCCGGTAGTCCACTCTATTAGACACTCCTACCTTGCTGGTCCATCTTGTAGATGGACAGTCAGAGACGATAGCTCATCTGCTGCTGCACAGTGCAGTGTTGGTCATCCTCTAGTCCTTTATCAGTGGACACAGGACGCTGCCCCACAGGACGCTGCCCCACAGGACGCTGACCATTGGAGAACAGGGTAATACAGTACACAGAGAAACAGATGGACTACAGTCTGGACCTGTACACCTACAGAGTGTCCTGTATGGTCAGTGGAGCTGATAAGTTGGATAAAGGGTGTAGATACATGGAGGTGGTTATAAAGTTACGGCTGATCGTGTGTATGATGGTACCTTTTTCCAAACTTTGAAGAAGTACTTCTTTTTAAGGGTGTATATTACCTGACGGGATATCCAACTGACCCTCACCTTCGGGGTGTGCTGGGGTGGCGTCAGGTCTACTAAAACTGGCTCCCGCGGAGAATTTCCCTTCAGATAAGCGGAGTAAGAGCAGCTCTTCAGCAGTGGTCGAAGAGGCACTACTGCCGCACAGCACCAATCCATCAAGGGTCTGACAGAAAAGACCAGGCTGCTGCCAATACATAGGGTTCATTTCGCCCACTTCCCCCTGAGGGGCTTGTCTCCCCGGCCTTCGCTAACACTCATCCCATATAAGTCCTGGTCTTATCTGTCCATAGCGGAGAGGTCGGCGCAGGAGCGGGGTTGAGCCACTGAAGGAGAGCAGAGCAGGCCCATCTTCCAAGGCTTTAATGAACATTTGAAAGGTGGAATCAGGACAGTTGAGCTGGGGAGCTTTATCAAAGAGGAGGGGATTTGGGCCTGATCCGCCTCTCTCAAAGCCCTGGATCCTTCTTGAGCACAAGCGGCCTTTCCGAGGCACCTACACGCTTGCTCTTTCAGACAGAAGACTCTTTCCTTGCAGGCTCTCTCAGTAGTGTCTATCGTTAGAGGTAGACGTGGGAATGGACTGGGGTTCGGTGGCGACTTCTCTTGAAGACACAACGTTCAAGCGGGTGGCTGGGGAAGTGTGAGTCGAGGCAGAGTCGAGGCAAATTTACTTCTATATATAAATATTTAAAAGGTTTTTAGATTTATTACTGGCAACACAACAGACAAACAGGCACACCATGAAGAACAGACCAAATGATTCCATGAAAGGTTTGAAGGCCCAGGAATTCTAAATCTGGGATTTCCTTCTACTAAGGTTGTACGGTTCCTATCAGACGTGATATTAAATCAGCTCCACGGACCGTACAGGACACTCTGTAGGAGTACAGGTCCAGACTGTGGTCCATCTGTTTCTCTGTATACTGTATTACCCTGTTCTTCAATGGTCAGGACCCCCACAGGACCCCCACAGAGCAGGTATTGTGTGGGAGGTGGATCATTCTCAGCACTGCAGTGACACTGACGTGGTGGTGGTGTGTTAGTGTGGGTGGTGCTGGTGTGAGTGGATCAGACACAGCAGTGCTGCTGGAGTGTTTAGACACTGTGTCCACTCACTGTCCACTCTATTAGACACTCCTACCTTGCTGCTCCACCTTGTAGATGGACAGTCAGAGACGATAGCTCATCTGCTGCTGCACAGTGCAGTGTTGGTCATCCTCTAGTCCTTCATCAGTGGACACAGGACGCTGCCCCACAGGACGCTGCCCACATGACAGTGCCCACAGGACGCTGTTGTTTGGCTAGTTTTGGTTGGTGGATGATTCTCAGTCCTGCAGTGACACTGAGGTGTCCAGCAGCAGTGATGTCTCTGTAAGGCAGTGTTCCTGAACTCCTGGATCCTGGAGGACACAACGTCAAAACAATCAGGAGTCTGTGTTGCTGAGTTTTAGTTTTGCTGGTGAATTCTTTCCCCCCAATTTCGGTGGTCTTCTGCGCCCTTGAGCTGATCTGACAGTAATCAGACACTTCAGGTCTAAGTAGCTGGACTCAAATAATCAGAGATCTCTCCATTCACGGACCCTGAATCTCCTGCATCTCCATCAAAACACTCCAGGGCCGAATATAATGCTTCTGCTTCCAGCTCGGAAAGTTTTCCACTGCAGCCATCAAAGTATCTGTGCTACAGAGTGGACCGAACACAGGGCTGTACGGACCTCTGCACAAACAGAGTTCATCCCAATCATATTTCGGGTTCTTCAGATGAAATGCTGAGGTCACGTAGACCTTGATGGTCTTCGCTCAAGTGGGCACTAAAAGCCCCGAACCATGTTCTGGTCTTATCTACGCGGTTGATGGACGTGCAGTAGATGTTTGGTGGAGAGCAGATGTTATGCCGTGGCTCCTGCTGTGTTTGCGTGAGAGAGGCCCTTCGGAAGTTCACAGCTTTGTTTTCCCATGTTTTCTTTTCCATGTTGACCTTGCGGGCGAGCGGTGGCGCTCCCAGAGGGCCTGTAAATGTCTCAGCATTTGCACAATCGTAGGTCTCCACCTGACCCAGACCATGATTGACATTGTTGGCTTGTTATCCAAGTGAGACCTGCATTCAGAAAGAACGTAGAGATCAGCCCTTCAAACTCCACCCACCGCATGTCCAGCAGCTCATAGACTGCGGCCTGTTTTCTGAAGCGAGCGTTTTAATTTGGAGAGTGTGATGCAGTAACAGCCTTTAACAACCCCACCCCTCCTCCACCCGGCTCTCCACCACTCCACCAACTGTTAAAAAATCAATTGAACCGAGTAGCGCATGGTAAACGGAGCGCAGCGCGGTAGAACCACGTTTTGGCAGATGAGGAGCACGCTTCATTTACCCCACCTCCTCCTCCTGAACCGCAGAACCCACTAAGCACCGGACTCAACAGAATAACAGTACCCGCCTCTGCTGTTCTGGAAAGACTTACCGGCACATGTGCAGCCCTGTGAACGCAAGAACTGGAATACCGGGATAGGAATATGATGGTCCTCGGGAAGATGATGAGCTATAGGGGAAGCCCGGTTGTTCCAGCAGCTCGGTGTCGGCACTGTGGTTCAACTTTACTGTCACCTCAACCAGAGAACCCGTTTCTAACGGGTTCTAAATAAACCCCCCCAGAACATCACAGAGGGGAGCTCATAGTTACATAACCCATGATGTATTAAACGCTAATTAGTTAATTGATTATAAATGGATTGATTGATTAATTGATATGTTTGGATAGTAAATACTATAGAAACACCGCCGCTGAAAGGGTTAATGTCATTCCCGGCGTTCCCGTGGCTGAGCAGCCTGACCTCGGCTGGTCTTACTCTCCGAGATTTGTCATTGCTGAAGGTGTTTTGGTTCTACCGTTGCTTTTTGTCAGAGGTGGGTTCTGTCTGAGCGAGCGGTCATTCCTTCGGACTCATTATTCGTCCGTGTCCCGCTCTCGCTCCGTCCCCGCTCGGCGCTCGGCGCTCGGCGCTCGCAGCTCCGCCGCATTCCTCATTCTGTTTGATTGTTCTTTTCTCCTCAGCCCAAAACACCCGCACCATTCCTTCATTTTCTGTTCTCTTTTTCATTTGTCACACCCCCCTCTGTTCCAACCCCACCCCTCCTCCACCCGTGCCCCACCAGAATCCCACCGTCGCTGTGAAAACTGGTACAAAATCAATTGAAACGCGGAGCGGCGGGTAAACGGAGCGCATCGCGGTAGAACCAAGTTTTGGCAGATGACACAAATTTAGCCTTGAGGAGCACGCTCCATTTACCCCACCTCCTCCTCCTCCTCCTCCTGAACCGCAGAACCCGCTCAGCACCGAACTCCACTGAATAACAATGAGAGAGAGAGAGAGAGAGAGAGAGAGAGAGAGAAATACAGCAAAGAAGAAAAGAATGATGGAGAGAGAGAGACAGAGAAATACAGCAAAGAAGAAAAGAATGATGGAGAGAGAGAGAGAGAGAGAGAGAGAGAGAGAGAGAGAGAGAGAGAGAGAGAGAGAGAGAGAGAGAGAGAGAGAGAGAGAGAGAGAGAGAGAAATACAGCAAAGAAGAAAAGAATGATGGAGAGAGAGAGAGAGAGAGAGAGAGATACAGCAAAGAAGAAAAGAATGATGGAAAGAGAGAGAGAGAGAGAGAAATACAGCAAAGAAGAAAAGAATGATGGAGAGAGAGAGAGAGAGAGAGAGAGAGAGAGAGAGAGAGAGAGAGAGAAATACAGCAAAGAAGAAAATAATTATGGTGAGAGAGAGAGAGAGAGAGAGAGAGAGAGAGAGAGAGAGAGAGAGAGAGAGAGAGAGAAATACAGCAAAGAAGAAATGAATGATGGAGAGAGAGAGAGAGCAAAAGAAAAGAATGATGGAGAGACAGAGAAGAAAAAGATGAAGAGAGAAATAGGAGTGCAAGAATGAAGACAGAAAGAGAAACAGGAAGAAAGATGAAGGAGGATGAAAGACGGTGACAAAAGGATGGAAAGAGTGAAAACAGGATAGAGCAAGAGAAAGAAAAAGAAGAGTTGAAGGGGGAGAATAGGAAAGAGGAAAAAGAAGGGAAGGAATTGGAAGACGGTGAAAGATAGAATGAGAAAGAAAGGGTGAGTGGAAGAAAGGAGAAAGAGTGAAGAAAAAAGGGAGAAAAAAGGAAGTTAAAGAGTGAAAGAAAGAAAAAGAAAGAGAAAAACATAAGAAAAAAAAGAGGAATGAAAGAAAGATACAAATTGTGAAAGGAAAGAAGGATAAAGAGAAAAAGAAAGAGCACTGAAAGTAAAAGAAAAAGATGGAGAGAGATATGAAGAACGAAAGAGTAAAAGATGGACAATGAAAGAAAGA
>JAMWET010000751.1:102500-130000 GCA_024036415.1 Prochilodus magdalenae
AGATGGAAAGGGAGAGAGGGTGGGGGGGAGTAAGGGAGAGAGAGAGAGAGTGAGGGAGAGAGAAAGTTAGAGAGAGAAAGAGAGTCAGGGACAGAGAGGGGGAGAGAGAGAGGGAGAAAGAGAGGAAGAGACTGAGAGATAGAGAGAGAGGGAGGAAGGGAGTGAGAGAGGGAGAGAAAGAGAGGGAGAGAGAAAGAGTGAGTGAGGGGGAGAGAAGGAGAGTGAGGGGGAGAGAGAGTGAGGGAGAGAGAAGGAGAGTGAGGGGGAGAGAGAGAGTGAGGGGGAAAGAGAGAGAGTGAAAGATAGAGAGAGAGACTGAGAGAGAAAGAGAGTGAGGGGGGAAGAGAGAGAGTGAGGGGGAAGAGAGTGAGAGAGAGAGAAAGAGAGACTGAGAGAGAGAGTGAGGGGGAAGAGAGAGAGGGAGAGAGGACTGGGAGAAAGTTGCTGGGAGAGAGTGAGGGGGGAAGATGGAGAGGAGAGACGTGTGAGGAGAGAAAGAGAGAGTAGAGCGTCAAGGGAGAGAAAGAGAGAGTGAGGGGGAAAGAGAGAGAGTGAGAGATAGAGAGAGAAAGACTGAGAGAGAAAGACAAAGTGAGGGGGAAAGAGAGAGAGAGAGACTGAGAGAGTGAGGGGGAGAGAGAGTGAGGGAGAGAGAAAGAGAGAGTGAGAGAGAGAGAGAGAGAGAGTGAGGGGGAGAGAGAGTGAGGGAGAGAGAAAGAGAGAGTGAGAGAGAGAGGTAGAGAGAGAGAGAGTGAGGGTGAGAGAGAGTATGGGGGAGAGAGAGAGAGAGAGGGAGGAAGGGGGAGAGAGAGCGAGAGAGAGAGAGAGTGAGGGGGAGAGAGAGAGTGGGGGAGAGAGAGAGAGAGGGAGGGAGGAAGGGGGAGAGAGAGAGGGAGGAAGGGGGAGAGTGAGAGAGAGAGAAAGAGAGACTGAGAGAGAGAGTGAGGGGGAAAGAGAGAGAGGGAGAGTGAGGGGGAGAGAGTGAGGGAGAGAGAGTGAGGGAGAGAAAGAGAGAGTGAGGGGGAAAGAGAGAGAGTGAGAGATAGAGAGAGAAAGACTGAGAGAGAAAGACAAAGTGAGGGGGAAAGAGAGAGAGAGAGACTGAGAGAGTGAGGGGGAGAGAGAGTATGGGGGAGAGAGAAAGAGAGAGTGAGAGAGAGAGAGAGAGAGTGAGGGGGAGAGAGAGTGAGGGAGAGAGAAAGAGAGAGTGAGAGAGAGAGGTAGAGAGAGAGAGAGTGAGGGTGAGAGAGAGTATGGGGGAGAGAGAGAGAGAGAGGGAGGAAGGGGGAGAGAGAGGGAGAGAGAGAGAGAGTGAGGGGGAGAGAGAGTATGGGGGAGAGAGAGAGAGAGAGAGGGAGGAAGGGGGAGAGAGAGAGGGAGGAAGGGGGAGAGAGAGGGAGAGAGAGAGAGAGTGAGGGGGAGAGAGAGTATGGGGGAGAGAGAGAGAGAGAGAGAGGGAGGAAGGGGGAGAGAGAGAGAGAGAGGGAGGAAGGGGGAGAGAGAGGGAGAGAGAGAGAGAGTGAGGGGGAGAGAGAGTATGGGGGAGAGAGAGAGAGAGAGAGGGAGGAAGGGAGTGAGACAGTTGCCGGTAGAGATGTGGTGAAAGGCGGGATGGTGGTGCTGGAGAACGCGTGACAGCTGCGTGACCCTGTAGTTCCGCTGGAGCAGTGGTTAAGCGCTCGCGCGCTCTCGCACAGAGCCGTCTTTTGATCAGCGTATCCGCACCTCGCCGTGCCGTATTCATTTGTGTCACTTAACGCTGCTCCCGTCTGGTTCTGTATCATCTTCATTCCCCGTTTCTCCGAGCTCCCGCACCTTCAAACGGAATCTCGCTGCGGTCGCCCTGCTGGATCCGCACCTCTCCCGCACGCTCTAATCTGTTTATTGGCCTGGTTGTTGCTTGCTGGTGGAAACTGCTTTGTGCGGTGTCGCGAGCGAGAGACGCTGATTCTCTGACAAAGCCTTTGGAGTCTTTGGAAGTTTGGACCGGACTCTTTAACCCTGTGCGGTTCTAAACAGGCTCTCTTTAAAAGCTGTCTGTTCTAAGGCACTGCTGATAGAACCCTTCCTGTGAGTGCTGGTGTAACAGTAGTACACTGTGTGTGTTTATATGTGTGGTAGCTCGTTGTGTTGAAGGTGGTAGTAACTTCAGGCTCCTGCAGATGGCGCTGCAGGAGGACGATGGGGCTATAAACACCTGTGGGGTGTGAGTGATGGGATCCATAGATTGGGAAGAGGTGCTACAGTGCAGGGAGTGTCTCGTTCCATGTGTGGAAAATGGCTCCAAAGCAGATGTTAATGATTGGCTAAAAGGAGGGACTGCATGTGGGCGTGGCCAAAGACCATAGTGTGAAGGAAGTAGCTGAATCTGCAGGTGTATGGAAGCGTACGGTCATACGGGTCTACCAGCAGTGGATACAATCCCAGTCTACAGGGAATTCTCCTCGGAATGGTGCCAGGGTTAGGCATCCACCAAATCTGGCCCACCATTCATTGATGTAAGAGTGTCTGAATATCGATGTGGCTACATCCAGAACCTTGTCCAGCCCATGTCGAATCCAATCACAGCTTGTGGTGTTAGGTATGTTTACTGTGTGGAAGCATGGTATATAATGGGCTGTATTAAAACGTGGCTTCCTGAAATTTAACTCTAAGTGATTCTAAGTGTTTGCTAGCTGAGCTATTTACTAATGAAGCTGGTTCCTGAAATTCCAGGCTAAAACCAGCTAGCTAGCTGAGTAATGCTGGCCAGCCTGCAGGGGGAGCTCTCACAATATTCCGAACTTCATCTTTGTTGCTCTTTAGTTCTGTTCCGTCCTTTTTTGTACTGGGAGAGGCCAGTCTACACTTCGGCATCACGTAGCCACGTACCCTACGCCATAGCCTGATGCGCACCTCCCTGGAAATGTAACTATGAACCGTGGCGATGCAGCCTGCAGCCGCTGGGATTGGTCCACTTGGTAGGGTCGTCATTCAGCCTTGGCATTTCTACCACAGACTGTACCCACATGGAACACAGCCCAAGCAACTGCTGTTGAAGAGCTATTAGCTCCAACGCCAACATACTCCGCTCAGAATCAGCCACCATCGTGTGTAGAACACCAAGTAAGTCAACACAGTGGCACAGAAGCCTAAGCACCACCCGGTGTTCTGGAGGTGTAACAGCAGAGGGACGCGGACGCCCCGATGCTAACTATGGCTGTCTGAACCTTTGGATTAGGGCGTCTATAATGTGTTATAGTGCGTATATAATACAGGATATAAATTAGCTACTTGGTAAACGGGTACTTGGTCTCATGCGCCGATTTCATCATTGGCTCTCGAAGCTTGACAGTTTGGTGAATCAGATGCAGAATATTTTGGGCATCGTTAAAGGCCACTAGCTGTGTCCTATCCAACTCTGGTGAATAAGGAAGGGTCAGTGTAGCTGCACTGGTCCAACGGGATAATAGCCATGAGTCATACTGATGTCTTCTGAGTTTTATTTCTCTCTCTCTTTCTTCATTAGACACCGTGAACACTCCAAGAAAGCAAAACCTTTGTTCAAGACATGCATGTCGCAGTCCCTTCAATGTCTCCAGAGCTGGAGTACGTTGCTAGTTAGGCTTAAACACGCTAGCTAGCACAACAGTTTCATGTAGAAGTCAGAATACCACAGGTTTAAACTCTGCGTCCACAAAAAAAGGCACATAAAGGTCCATTAATACACAAATATAAACAATCATGACCCTGTACCATGTGCGCCTCGTAGACCATGTGTAAGCTAAGGTTGTTTTGGGGGGTAGCCTGTTTCTTCTCTGCTGCCGAGCTGGCTCTAACCTAGCGCTCAATTAACTAATCTCATGTGACCCAGTACACTTTACAGTACACTGACACCCAGTACAAATTAAGCACGTTATTTTGAAGATGTAAATTTGAAACACGGTTTTAAACCTGTTCTCATTTGATTTTAGCGCCTTTTAATAACTGATATCACAAACAACTCGCAACAACTGTTACACGGTTACAGGACGAGGAGATGGGATGTGTGAGGAGTAGAAAAGATAACAAACCAAAGAAAAAACTGGCAAACTGAGAAATACTGAACAGGGATACAAAAACAACCGACGAGGAGACAAATAACTGTCGAGGAGACAAACAACCGTCAGGGAGACAAAACCAATTGACGAGGAGACAAACAACCGACGAGGAGACAAACAACCGACGAGGAGACAAAACCAACGGACAAGGAGACAAACAACCGATGAGAAGACAAACAACCGACCAGGAGACAAACAACCGACGAGGAGACAAACAACTGACGAGCAGACAAACAACCGACGAGGAGACAAACAACCGACCAGGAGACATACAACTGACGAGGAGACAAACAACTGAAGAGACAAACAACCGACGAAGAGACAAACAACCGACGAGGAGACAAACAACCGACGAGCAGACAAACAACCGACAAGGAGACAAACAACCGACGAGCAGACAAACAACCGACAAGGAGACAAACAACCGACGAGGAGACAGACAACGGACGAAGAGACAAACAATCGACGAACAAGGAGACAAAACAACCGACAAGGAGACAAACAACCGACGGACAAAGAGACAAAACAACCGACAAAGAGACAAAACAACCGACAAAGAGACAAAACAACCGGCGAGGAGACAAACAACTGACGAGGAGACAAACAACCGACGAGGAGACAGACAACCGACGGACAAGGAGACAAAACAACCGACGAGGAGACAAACAACCGACGAGGAGACAAACAACCGACGAGGAGACAAACAACCGATGAGGGGACAGACAACGGACCAGGAGACAAAACAACTGGCATGGAAACAAAACACTGCCAAGCAAGAACAAAGGGCACAACATGGAATATAAATCAACAAGAGCTAACAAGTAACACCTGGGAAGGGGCGGAGCCAGAAACAAGGGACAGGTGAGGGGCTGAACAGGGCAGAGAGAGGAGGAGCAAAAGCCAAAACAAACAGAAGCACATGGAACAGAGCACCAAAGAGCACATGGACATGACAAGACCGAAACAGAGAGCCAGAGAAGACAGACAGACATGGGCAGGGCAGGGCAGGGCAGGGCAAGGCAGGGCAGGGCAGGATGTGGCAGCAACAGTCAGTCACAGTCAGTCTGTTTAAAGAGGCTGTGGTACAGATATTTATTGAAATTGTATCCAGCCTGTAAACAGTCCTAAAAAAGGTTCTTCAAGATTAGCACCATTCTTCCATTTGTCCTACACACAGAGGAATTCATCCTCCGCTTTTTACCCCGTCCATACAGTGAAGCACCCACACCCTAGCGGGCAGTAAGCACACACGCCCGGAGTGGTGGGCAGCCGTCTCCATGCTGCTTGGAGAGCGGTTGGGAGTTAGGTGTCTTGCTCAAGGGCACTTCAGTCATGTCCTTTCGGTTCAGGGACTCAAACCAGCAACACAAGGCCGGTTCCCTGACCTCGGCAGCTCCAGTAGTTCTCTACAGAACCATGAACACTCTGCTTAAAGGGTTCCTTGTGTGGTGAAATGGTTCTTCAGATTGATGGCGGTTGTGTTGTGTATGGTTGCATGTAGCACCAGTAAGCGCTCTGTCTTATTACAATGTGAAGCTGGTCACTGTCGAAGGTCCCGGAACACCTTCACCGTTTCACCATGCCAAGAACCATTTAAGCATGTTTGTGGTTCCGTATAGAACCGCTGTTTATCCTTATGGTCCATTAAAGCATTAACGTCAGTTACGGAGTTGGCCCAGCACGACGTATCATTACACACCAGCATTAACACCGTGTGGGTTTGACTCTCCACCCTCGGTGTGGTGGAGGCTGAGAACCTCCATCGGAATTCCAGGAACAGAAACATTTCGGCCGCTCCACCTTGGCTGTTTCTCAGCGCCCCGAAGCTGTCGTGTCCTCTCTGAGCTGAACTCGGAGTTAATATAGTTCAGTGGGCCAGCAGGCTCGGAGGTGACAGCGCTGTCTTAGGCGCGGGACCCGTCTTCACCCTCAGTGCTAATGACATGTCGCTCTTGTCTGAGCTGCTTAACCCACTTTCCTGCCGCGCGAGCGCGTCGAAACCTGACCTGCCCTATCTGTCACAGAGCCATGCCTCGCCTTCAAGCCTGCTGAGGGTGCGAGAGTGCACCAATGCAGGAGTGCGAGAGTGTGAAAAATCGAATTTGCACAAGTTTGCAGGCAGGATGTGCGGCTGAGCATGCAGACGTGTACGGGGCGGGGGGCCTTGGTGGGGTTCAGGCTGCTGCTGGTGTGTCCATCTATTCTTCCCTGTCATGAATCCACAGCACACATGGCCTTGAGTGGCTTATTCATTCATTCATTCATTCATTCATTCATTCATGAATCTTCTAAGCTGCTGAGAAGGGTGTGTCTGCAGAGCCGCAGATTTGCACCAGCAGGTCCAGGCCAGTGGCCGTCAGCGCAGTGTTAGGCTGATGGTCCTGTAATAGTTTATCCTAGTGCTGGGCTGTGTACTGGTCCGATCCAGAAACCGGTTTTCGGGCACATCCATACTCCACACATAGTGCACTGTCTGTAGAACCTAGAAGTCCAAACCTTACGTAGGGCACTACTTTGGAAGCACAGAGGCATTTAAAATTCAGATAATAATAATACAAGCTTATGTCTGGGGTTATAAGGTGTTCTGTGTGCGTTATAACACCTTATAAGTGCATTTAGATTATGATGCATTATGAATACAGGATTCATAGGAAGTGTTATTGAACTTTCATCACCAAATTCCCACTGCGAGTCTTATGTAGCATCAGTTTAGCCCGACTTCGCCCCACCTCCCTGCTCCCTACATAGTGCACTACAGTCCCTGCTCCCTACATAGTGCACTACAGTCCCTGCTCCCTACATAGTGCACTACACTCCCTGCTCCCTTATAGTGCACTACACTCACCTTCTTCCTATATAGTGCACTACACCCCCTTCTCCCTACATAGTGCACTACACCCCTGCTCCCTACATAGTGCCTAACACACTCCTTCTCCCTACTTAGTGCACTAAACCCTCCTGCTCCCTACTTAGTGCACTACACCCACCTTCTTCCTACATAGTGCACTACACCCCCTTCTCCCTACATAGTGCACTACACCCCCTTCTCCCTACATAGTGCACTACACCCCCCTTCTCCCTACATAGTGCACTACACCCCCTTCTCCCTACATAGTGCACTACACCCCCCTTCTCCCTACATAGTGCACTACACACCCCTGCTCCCTACATAGTGCACTACACCTCCCTAATCCCTACATAGTGCACTACACACCCCTGCTCCCTACATAGTGCACTACATGTCCCTAATCCCTACATAGTGCACTACACACCCCTGCTCCCTACATAGTGCACTACACCCACCTTCTTCCTATATAGTGCACTAAACCCCCTTCTCCCTACATAGTGCCTAACACCCTCTTGCTCCCTACTTAGTGCACTACACCCCCTTCTCCCTACATAGTGCCTAACACCCTCTTGCTCCCTACTTAGTGCACTACACCCCCTTCTCCCTACATAGTGCCTAACACCCTCCTGCTTCCTACAAAGTGCACTACACCCCCTTCTCCCTACATAGTGCCTAACACCCTCTTGCTCCCTACTTAGTGCACTAAACCCCCATCTTCCTTCATAGTGCACTACACCCCTTTCTCGCTACCTAGTGTACTACACCTCCCTGCTCCCCACATAGTGCACTACACCTCCCTGCTCCCTACTTAGTGCACTACACCCACCTTCTTCCTACATAGTGCACTACACCCCCTGCTCCGTACAAAGTGCACTACACCGCCTTCTCCATACATAGTGCACTACACCTCCCTTCTCCCTACATAGTGCACTACACCTCCCTGCTCCCTACAGGCATTCGGGATTCAGGCACATCCTTACTTCACACATAGTGCACACATTGTGTCTGTAGAGCCTAGAATTCCAAAATTCCAGAATTATGTAGTGCACTATTTCGGAAGCCAGAGGCATTTGAAATCCAGATAAGGTTTGAACCTTCTGACTAAAACACGGAAATTTGAAGCATGTAAGATGTTCTAGGTATGAGTTGTTTAGCATGTTAGCTACATTTTAGCCTGTTAGCTAGCTGAGCAGCTGAGTTCTAGATAAGGACACAAGTTCATCAGCCCACCATTTTATACAGATCCGGCCCCTTACTTCCTCAGTACACTCGGTGGTCCATGCGAGCAGCTTCAGAGTCAAAGATTATTCCATTAACACCGAAGGACACAAACTTCAGCATATCCCTTTAAGCCATGCGGGCTGTCCGCCATGTCCCAGCGCCCGGATCCGCACATATCTGCTCCGCTTGACCCCGGGCCACAGCTCCCTGCTCCTCAGAGGCGTTCCAGCTCCAGCTCGTTGGAGGCACACAGCTGCAAATCAGGCGGTGTGGAGTCCAACACCGCCGGCCTGCTTTAATCTGCTTCACCCAGCTGGTGCTCCACACTCTCGGCTGTGCTACATCCATAGCATCGGCTCGACATCTCGCCGGCCAGCCTGCTAAATGAATTCATAAGGCACGCTTGTTAATGCAGAGCTTCTCAAAGCTGGTCCTGGAGAAGCTCAGCTCTGCACCACAACACCAATCCAGCTAATCAGCTAATTAACTAGCCTGTCCTCAGCCGAACTGGGGCTATGCTGGAAATTCCCCCCGGATAATGTAAACAGGAATTACGGGCATGACGGAGCACTATTCTCAGAAACACAAATGGTTCCTAAAACAGGGTTCACTGGGTTTGGACCTTAGAACACTATTATGGAGGACAGAAGTGGCCCCTAATCACTGTTCCCTACAACGCCACACATAGTGTCCTGTTAATGGCTGCATCCACTCACATGAGTGTGGAAGCCTAAGTATGGTGTACTCATAAGCTCCAAGGCCAACTTTCTACAGACTCCATCACTACAGACCCCCAACCTTCATGTGCACTTCAGATCAGCTCAGGAACAGTGTGTAGAGCTTCATGGAATGGGTTTCCATGGCGAGCAGCTGCAGCCGAGCCTTACATCACCAAGCACAGTGCAGAGCGTGGAACGCAGTGGAGTAAAGCTCCGCCCCTGGACTCTAGAGCAGTGGAGGTGTGTTCTCTGGAGTGACCAATCACGCTTCTCCGTCTGGTAACCCGATGGACGAGTCTGGGTTTGGCGGTACCAGGAGAACGGTACTGGTCTGACTGCACTGTGCCGAGTGTAGAGTTTGGTGGAGGGGGGATTATGGTGTGGGGGTGGTGTTCAGGAGTTAGGCCCCGCCCCTTAGTTCCAGTGAGAGGAACTCTTAATGCTTCAGCAGACCAAGAGACTCTGGACCATTCCATGCTCCCAACTTTGTGGGACAGTTTGTGGACGGCCCCTTCCTGTTCCAACATGACCGCACACCAGTGCACAGAGCAAGCTCCATAAAGACATGGATGAGCGAGTCTGGTGTGGAGGAACTGGACTGGCCTGCACAGAGTCCTGACCTCCACCCGATAGAACACCTTTGGGATGGATTAGACGGAAGGAACCAACTGTCTAGCTAATCTTGGCGGCCGTTTCTGGAGACTCCATCTAAAGTGCCCTCATGTCTTTTTGGTCTGTTCAGCTGGGTCTGGATCCACCTGGGGGGTGACGAGACGAGCAGTCAGAGAGTTGGGTCAGGAGTGAGGAGGAACCAGATCGGACCTGAGTCTGTCCTTATGAGGCTGATCAGAGCGGAGTGCTGCGTGCCTCTGGGCGGAAGCGTTATGTCTGGGCTGTGTTCAGCGTTTGAAGTGGCGTGCCTGAATTAACGCAGCTGTGTGAATTTAAAGAGGAGGTAAAATTAGCGACAGGACGTGATGATGGCCGTAACTCACTCCCGTGATAAGTGGAGAGGCGCTGGATAATGAGCTGATAACTCACTCTGTAATGTTGGATCGACTGGAGCGCTCAGCGCCGGGGTGTGGGTGTTTGCTCGGTGGGGTGCCTCGTTTCAGAAGGTTCTGCGTTCTTTAACGTTCAGAGTGCTGAACGCGGATCTATCAGCGGGAGTTAATGAGATGGGTGTTTAATGAAGAAGTAGGAAAATAAGTGAGTGGTTTAGAAGAGGAAGAGTAGGGGGCTGCTGGGATGGCTGGATGAAGGAGATGTGTGTGTGTAATTTAAAATTGTCATTTTGAATTAGAATATCATTTTAAATCAGAGTGTAATTTTAAATAATTATTTAAATAACTCTTTTTAAAATTATATCAAATACATTTTTAATAAAAAATATTTTAAATAAAATTGTAATTTGAAACTAGAGTGTAATTGTACTGCTTTTTTTTTGCGAAGTACTACACTATTGTATACCCTAGCAACCACCAGAGATACCTTAGTAACTACCCAACAACACTCTAGCAACCACCTGGGATATACAACACTCTAGGAGCCACCTTACAAAATCAAAGCAATATCCTAGCAACACCCTAGCAACCACCTGGGATATACAACACTCTAGCAGCCACCTTGGATATCAAAGCAATATCCTAGCAACACCCTGGCAACCACCTGGGGTATACAACACTCTAGGAGCCACCTTGGATATCAAAGCAATATCCTAGCAACACCCTAGCAACCACCTGGGATATACAACTCTCTAGCAGCCACCCTGGATATCAAAGCAATATCCTAGCAACACCTTAGCAACCACCTGGGATATACAACACTCTAGGAGCCACCTTGGAAATCAAAGCAATATCCTAGCAACACCCTTAGCAACCACTTGGGATATACAACTCTCTAGCAGCCATCTTGGATATCAAAGCAATATCGTAGCAACACCCTAGCAACCACCTGGGATATACAACTCTCTAGCAGCCACCTTGGATATCAAAGCAATATCGTAGCAACACCCTAGCAACCACCTGTGATACAATAGTAACCACACTGCAACACCTGAGTAATCCCTTGATATAAGAGGCACAGAGTCGAGGCTGCAGAAACCCGGTGAGCTTTTGTGGGGTACGACTTCATGGCTGAGCTGCTGAGCTGCTCCTAGATGCTGTATCAGGACAGACCGTCCACTGACTGACGTGGTGGAGGTGTCATCCTGGGACCTTCAGTACGACCCACTCTACTCCAGTGTCTGTCTAAGGAGGTCACATGCCTGAGTGTTTGACCTTATACACCTGTCCAATAATGGGTGTGGCTAAAACACCTGAACTCATCATGAACCGCTTAAAGAAATTCCGTTCCAGTACGTTAAACCTTACAGAGCATTAGGGGACATAGCGTGTGGCTACGCTGCCCTGCCTTGAGGTTTGAATAAGCAGAGCTCGTTTACAGCCATAGCCGACCCAGTAACGAAGGTTCTGACATGCGATTACAGAAACATCAGAACATGTTCACACAGCTGGTGTTTTCAGATTGTCCAAATACACAAGATGAACAACATGGACTTTGTTATGTGAGAAAAATGACAGAGAGAGAGAGGGAGAGAGAGAGTAAGGAAGAGAGACAGTGAGAAAGAGAGAATGAGAGAGAGAAAGGAAGAGAGAGAGAGAAAGGAAGAGAGAGAGAGAAAGGAAGAGAGAGAGTGAGGGAGATAGAGAGAAAGAGAGAATAAGAGAGAGAGGGAGAAAAAAAGAGACAATGAGCAAGAGAAACAGAGAGAGAGAGAGTGCAAGAGAGTGAGAGAAAGAGAGAGTGAGGGAGAGAGACAGAGAGAGAAAGAGAGAAAGAGAAAGGAAGAGAGAGAGAGAGGGAGATAGAGAGAGAGAGTGAGAGAGAATGAGAGAGAGAGAAAGAGAGACAGTGAGTGAGAGAAACAGAGAGAGAGAGCACGAGAAAGAGAGTGAGAGAAAGAGAGAGAGTGAGCAAGCGAGAAAGAAAGAGATACCATGAGCGAGAGAGTGAGCGAGAGAGACAGAGAGAAAGAGAAAAATAGAAAGTGGGAGAGAGAGGGAGAGAGAGAGAGGGAGAAAGAGAGAGAGAGTGTGAGAGAGAGAGAGAGAGAGAGACAAAGAGATAGAGAGAGCGAGTAAGCGAGAGAAAGAGAGAGAGAGAAAGAAAGGAGAGTGAGAGAGACAGAGAGAGAGTGAGAGAAGGAGAGAGAGAGAGATTGAGAGAGAGAGAGAGAGAGAGAAAGAGAGACAGAGAGAGAGTGAGAGGGAGAGAAGGAGAGAGAGAGATTGAGAGAGAGAGTGAGTGAGAGGGAGAGAAGGAGAGAGAGAGATTGAGAGAGAGAGACAGAGAGAGAGAGACAGAGAGAGAGTGAGAGGGAGAGAAGGAGAGAGAGAGAGAGAGGGAGAGAGAGAGAGAGAGACTGTAGGAGCCTCCTGAATGATTCAGAGCCTCCCAGCTCCTCTGTGCCGGGTCCCGACGCTGCACCAAAGAAAACATCTTCATCTGGGTGTATTCACGCTGAGCGTCCTCGCCACTCGTTCCCTCTCTCTTCCCCTCCCTCTCTCGCGCTGCCTCTCCGTCACGCTCCCCTTTTCAGAGCGCTTGTTTTTATCCGCCATCCTTTCTTTCCCCCGCCAGCGTGTTTATTAATTTAAATTCCGCACTCATAGCCGAGTTGGGAGAAACAGCCCTCTCCCCGCGCCGCACCGAGGAGCCCGTGTATCCGAGCTAATGAGGAGGAAGGAATGCCTTTGTTTTGACTCGGCCGCGTTCCTCTCAGTCTGGCAATTAAAGTGACACATGTCGTAATTACGGCGTTATTTAATTCGGGCTCCGTCTAAAGCTACGGAGACGCATGTGGGGTTGCGTTTTCCCCCTCTCTTGGCAGCCTGCCAGAGAGGCAGGGCTGCCGGAGTCAGATAAATAGCTCTCTCCTCTGCCCTTCGCAAATCCCCCCTTTAAAACAATACCACTGAACAGAGGCCTATTTTTGGAGCCTGGGCCGCGGAGCCACGAGGGGCGAGCCATTGTGTTGTTTCCCTGTTGTTTGTTTGTTTGTTTATCTGAAGGGTGGCTAAGTTTGGGCTCGGAACGAGGCCGGCCTCGCTGTCATCGCTAATGAACTTCTAAAGAACCGGAGTGCCACTTTAAAGGGGGGTGGAGCTCGTACACTGTCCCCAAGCCTGTGCCATAGGCTGTCTTTGGGATTTGAGTTCTCGTGGACTGTACTGCTCCCCGTGAGCGGTCAGCGATACGTATGAACACCGAGTACACGGTTAACGTCTTTGAGGGTTTGCCCAATAAGAAGTGTCTAGGCTCCACAGGCCACTTCTATGACCACTTCCTGTATTCATAATGCACTATGAATGCATAAATGAGACTTTATACTGCATGCATAACCTCTTATAATACTTGCTATAAGCATGCTTAATATCTCCTAAGTCTGTATAATGACATGCATGATACTTAATAATGCAAGACGATGCAGCTTTATAATATCAGGGTTCATAATGCCTTATAACTTCTCTTTATAAGAACACGGTAGACATTAATGCTGTAACTCATCATGTAATGTAAATCTGTATAGAGCTTTATGCCAAGCCATCACATAACAAACTTCATTTCAGTCAATGAAACCTTATAGAGCATTATAAGCAGTCTTACAGGCTCTATGTGAAGTCAGATTGTTTAACAGGTAATACGGGACATACAGTGTGAATATGCTGCTCTGCGTTGTGATGGAGCCATAGCTGACCTAGTACAACCTTCAGGCTTATGATGCTCATATGAACAGGTGTTATAATGCGTTATGAAGCCTGACATTATAATGCTGCTTACTCTTGTTCTAAAAAGTGTTATGTGTGTAGTTATAACTAGCTGTGGGTAATTGTGCAAGCTTGTGCCTGGTATTACAAGGCTTATAATCCTCATATGAACCGGTGTTATAATGCAATATGAAGCCTGACATTATAATGCTGCTTACTCTTGTTCTATAAAGTGTTATGTATGTAGTTATAACTAGACTTATAAGGCTTATAATCCTCATATGAACCGGTGTTATAATGCGTTATGAAGCCTGACATTATAATGCTGCTTACTCTTGTTCTATAAAGTGTTATGTATGTAGTTATAACTAGACTTATAAGGCTTATAATCCTCATATGAACCGGTGTTATAATGCGTTATGAAGCCTGACATTATAATGCTGCTTACTCTTGTTCTATAAAGTGTTATGTATGTAGTTATAACTAGACTTATAAGGCTTATAATCCTCATATGAACCGGTGTTATAATGCGTTATGAAGCCTGACATTATAATGCTGCTTACTTTTGTTCTATAAAGTGTTATGTGTGTAGTTATAACTAGCTGTGGGTAATTATGCAAGCTTGAGCCTGGACTTATAAGGCTTATAATCCTCATATGAACTGGGGTTATAATGCAATATGAAGCCTGACATTATAATGCTGCTTATTCTTGTTCTATAAAGTGTTATGTGTGTAGTTATAACTAGCTGTGGGTAATTGTGCAAGCTTGTGCCTGGTATTATAAGGCGTTATGTATACCTTATGACACCTCAGTGCTTTCAGATACCCTTATGAATACAGGACTCATAGGCAGTGTTATCTAATGTATGGGAATAAGAGTCCTGGGATTAGGGTGGAACAAAAAGTTGGAACGTTGTATGTACTGGTTACAGTGGTCACTGGTTTCACTGGTTTCACTGGTTTTACTGGTAACTGAGTTTCATTCAGGTCTGTTTCTCACTCTCCCATAGGACTGGACAGTTGTGGGTTAGTCTATCTTCAGTTCCGTGTATACCTGTGAATTCTCATCCTCGTCTTCCTATCCAGTGTGGACCAGAGGAGGAGTCTTGGTTCCTCTCGAGGGTTCTTCCTCTTGCTCTGAGGGAGTTTCTCCCTGCCACTGTCGTTCTGGCTTGGACCCAGATTCTCTTTAAAGCTGCTTTGTGATAACATCTGTTGTAGAAGTCGTATATAAATAAACCTGGACCTAATTTGATTTAAACTACAGCTGGTTGTTTGTGGTAATTACATGGGGAACCCGCTGGTGGCCCCGACTGTACAGGGGGTCAATTAGTCGAGCTCCTGCTGATTCTTCTGTCTAGTCTTTTCAGAGCTCTATTCAGATCCACCAGATTTCACCATTCAGATGCTCCTGCAGGATCATCCACTCAGTCGAATGTGTCACATTAGGAGTGCTGGAGGAGCGAGCCTTATGGACCTGAGCGTATCGTTGGCGATCCATTCAGGGAATTTGTTGATGGTTCCTTAAACCCGTTTAGATCTGCTACCAGAGGGTGCATGTCCAGGTAAACCTATTGTGTCATAGAACCAGAGTGACAGTGGCAGGGGGACTAAGAAAACTGGCTTAACGAAGCAGGAGAAGAAAGAAGGAGAAGCAGGATGAGCTAATGAGCTTTCCATCAGCACGTAAAAGATTTCCTAATGGAGTCCTGTGATAATCCATCCCATGCAGCTTGAACATCCTCACACAGTTCCTGCAGATGGTGCGGTAGGGGTGGAGGTGGAGTGACACCAGGTCTTCTGGACGTGTGACACCAAACCGTTCATCTTGGTGCTGACCACGGTGTCTCCACACACGGATTCGTTGGGCGTCTCCACCAAGACTAAAGCGGGACTCGTCACTGAAGATGACCCGCTGCCATTCCGAGTCACTCCATGACAGTCTGGTACGACACCACTGCAGTCTTTGGTGACGGTGACGTGGTGTTAAGGACAGTCGTGGTAACGGTCTGTGTGCATGTAGTCCTGCGTGGTGCAGCCGTCTGCCGATGGTGCTGCACTAACAGGACGACTCATGGAGGACACCACTGCTCACTGGAGGTCTGTAATGGTGGTGTTGGGTCAGTCAGGTACAGAGATGAGGCCCGCCCTCGCTTACGTCACATGTGCAGCTGAGTGTGAACCTTGAATCATTAGCAAGTCTCATGATGTCAAACCCACCCACCAAGTTTCAGTCCTGTGGGTTGATTCCTTCTGGGTGCAGCTGTCCTTTTGATGGTGAGTGTTGATACCACGGAGAAGACAAATCAGTCCTATCAGGAATTTTACCTGGGCGGCTCTGAGGGCGCTAACTGATAGCTGTCCTCTTATGTTGCTTGTTAGCTGCGTTAGCCTTGTAGCTCTGTCAGTAAAGCTAATGAAGCACACTTCAGACTGCAGACACGTCTCGGCTGATCTACTCGGTTTTGGGGGGGGTGCTGTGTAAATGTGATTTTGCGCTAAGCCATTCCTCTAAGGTGAACCTCTTTGAGGATTTGGTCCATTTGAATTGGGCAGCGCCGGCGCCAGTTTGACGTGGACTTAATGCTCCTTTGAAGTTTGTCACAGTGTGGTCCTGCTTGGCCGGCGATGACGCTCAATGGGTGAAGAGCGGGTTCCTGTGGGGGGGAGATATAGGACGTTACTGAGCGCCTCTCCACAGACTGCGGATGACTCATATAAGTGCATGGAAGGCACCACGCGGAGAAACCATCAGGCGTCTCGCTGCAAGTTCATGCGAAGGGCAAGTTTACGGAGGAATGGGAGAGCTTGCTGAGATGCTGAGCCATGCATATCTGCTGTATGTGCCTATACGATTCTTCATGTAAGCGAGGCGATCGTCCCCCCCACTGACAGACCTAATGAGAAAGACCGTGGACGGTGGAGAAAGGGTGGTGCGTCTCACACATGCATAAACCCACACGTACGTGCTGAGTGAGAGGAAAGTGGGAGCTGAGATGATGCTCCATGTCTTTCTGCTGCTCCAGTGAAAACATACAGACTTCGGAATGAGCCTCCTCTTCGCCTCAGGCTGAAAACCACACGCATGCACACAGACACGTCACGTCAGGACTGGGGACCATGCCTATATATATAAGCTCCCTGAAGAAAAACCAAATCACCTTGCATAATGATGGGGCTATAAACACCTGCGGGGTGTGAGTGACGGGATCCATAGATTGGGAAGAGGTGGTACGGTGCAGGGAATGTCTCGTAATGATTGGCTAAAAGTAGTGACTGCATGTGGGCGTGGCCAAAGACCATATTGCGAAGGATGTAGCTGGATCTGCAGGTGTATGGAACCGTTCTAGCGAGAGACGTGGGTAGCACTGTTGCCTCACAGCAAGAAGGACCTTGGTTTGATTCCCAGCAGCCCAGTCCGGGTTCCTTTCTGTGTGGGGTGTGCATGTTCTTCCCGTGTCTCCGGGTTCTCCGGGTTTCCCCCAGCACACGTGCAGTCAGGGGAACTGGAGATAGGTGTTGTGTGAGGGTGTATGCCTGTGTATCTGCCCTGTAATGGACTGGTGGCCTGTCCAGGGTGTTTCCTGCCCCCGTGACCCAGGAGGATAAGCGGATCAGTAGACGAGTGAAGGCGTGTTTCCTTTCGTACAGTGAGGGTATGTAAGGGTAACAGTCCAGTATCTGATGTTATTGGCTCCCCACCACACCGCCAGTGCCAGAGAGGGGCAGACGGCCCTCAGGGACCTCTTCGGTTTTGGTCCCGAGCGCCGTGTGAGTGGAGAAGCAGGCGTGGGTGCCCGTTGGCTGAGGAGGAGAGTCAGGCGGAGCGAGTGAGAGTGTGAAGTGATCTTCCCAGCAGAGCCACGCAGAGAAATAAAACAATATTGTGCCTGGCAGCGTGCCAGGAGCCAGCGAGGAGCCCGGCCTCACCGGGGTGCCTGAAAGTTTATGAAAACACCGTGTGGTGCTGGAAAAAAAAACGCTCTGGCTTTTCTAGTGCAGCGCTTCTGAAGGCCTCTCGCTGGCGCTGCTGCGGTGGTCAGTGTTTACGGGGGTCTCATGCCTCTGAGCTCACTAAGCCCCTCTTTTCTTTCTCCCTCGGTCTGTTGTTGTAACCCGCTAAGCTAATGAGGCTACTATAGAGCGACCTTGGCCTCCTGACCCTGCGATGCAGCGAGAGGCCGAGGCTGAGCTCATGTTTAAAGCTGTATCACTTAAAAACGGTCCACTGTGGTTCTCCTCTTCCTAGTCGGCCTTCACAAGGAGCCCTGCTCCATCACTCTCCGTCTCATCCTCCCCATCGCGCGCCAGGCCACGGGGGAAATCTACGCCTCTTTATTTCCTGTCTGCAGATGTGACGTGGTCATTTGAGCATGAAGGTAGCACTGGAGTCAGTTTAAAGCCCTTATAAACAGAACCCGGACTCAGGCACAGGCTTAGGCTAATGGGGTTAATGGTGTTAAACCAGCACCAGGGCAGACAGGCCTGGCGTCCGCCGCTGGCTGCTCGTCACACATAGCGGGATTATAGGCGGCTCAGAGTTGTAGGCAGGCCTGTATCACCCAGAGCGAGAGAGAGACGGGGGTGGGGAAGTACGCTAACATGCTAACAACCTACCAACCCATATGCTATCTACTGTACCCACAGCAGAACCACAGTTGTGCAGCTGGCAGTGTGCCCATAAACTGCTGTTGGATCAACATGATTGATCACAATCTGCCCCAAACACCCAACTCCCTCCATGACCCCCAGCCCCTTCTGAAAGGTGGCAACCCACTGTGTTCCCATGAATATCTCTGGATGCTCTGAATTCCTTGGCCAGTAAGTAGTCAAAATATGGATACTGCTAATGTGAGCTAACTCTGCTAAACACTGAACTCACATTATAAGACGGACCCCTTTAGTGTAACGTCACACCTGTAAAGACCCTACATGTGGTGGATAACGATGAGTCCTTTCCACACGGTATTGGAGAAAACAGGACCAGGCTCTTTGGTCTAAAGACCGAGTTAGTGTGTTAGTGTGTACCCACCATGGAGCTTCTGTGCCTGTGCCAGGTGAAAGCTTCTTCGGAATACCGCTGACCCATCCGATCATCCGGTTTATTTAATCACTGGTTCATAAACTAATAGATGTGCCTCTGTCTCACAAAACCCTACACGCCTCTCTTACTCGCCTCCACACGGATTCGTTGGGCATCTCCACCAAGACTAAAGCGGGACTCGTCACTGAAGATGACCCGCTGCCATTCTGAGTCACTCCATGACAGTCTGGTACGACACCACTGCAGTCTTTGGTGACGGTGACGTGGTGTTAAGGACAGTCGTGGTAACGGTCTGTGTGCATGTAGTCCTGCGTGGTGCAGCCGTCTGCCGATGGTGCCGCACTAACAGGATGACTCATGGAGGACTCGCTGGAGGTCTGTAGTGGAGGCTGTTGGGTCAGTCGCCGTCTCGGGGTTCCTCCTGTTGAACTGTGGGAGTTTCTCCTGGGCTCGGACATGAGATTTTTGGAAAGCTGCTTTGTGACAACATCTGTTGACTTGACTAGTACAGAGATGGCCCTATACAATCAAACAACCCAACTCAGAACCACAGTGCAGACAGATTTCATACCAGATGTGTGTTTCGTGCCCGTTTGAAGTATTCCCCTACGTTTGATGCCATGGGTCCGGGTCATGGGAATATAGCAGCCGCCGCTTTTGAAGCCTGTGTTGAACGGTGCCAGTCAGCGACTATAGACGAAGACGACTGACCCCATGCAGGCGGCATGTATCGGCGAGGAACAGCATTTAGTGGAATGGGGAAGCATCGAAAGAAGTGCATTCCCTTCAATAGGGCAGAGGGTATGCTGGTGTAGCTCCTTATGCTGGTGTAGCTCTACACGTACTGTACTCACAGTGTTACCGGAGCTACAGTAACACATTCTCTGCAGCAGCCTGGATACTTTCCGGGAGTTCGGTCGCAGAGCTGCAGGGCGATGTTTAAATATGCATGATATTATGTATAACCCGCACATCAGTCACAGATACGGCGATTACATGTCCGGTACCCTGTACCATGAGGCTGGCTGTTTGTGCGTTCCCCCTCTGTAAGCCCCCCAGAGTACAGTATCGGCTTCACAACACAAAACCTCCACGTGAGTGTTTGCACTGCTGGAGCAGCTGCGTTATTCATGTCTGGAGATCCATAATGCATCAGAGTGCAGCCTCTGCAGCGGCGCCGCGCGATCACAGCTCTATTGTGGCGGTTCTTCAGCGGCCCGGCTGCGCGTTAAGTTCCTTAAGGGGATAATCCGAGTCTCTTTATCTCCCCGCTCCACGCCACGATGCCGGAATGATTTTGTAATTGATCCCCGGGGAGATTAATCCACAATCAATCTATGTCAAACTGCTGTTGAGAGGCCGGCCTCTGACTGATGGAGACGTCGATACTCGGGATGCTGCGCGATCCTGCTGACCTTTAGGGGTGCACCTGAGCTTCTGTTTATCTCGGTGTGGGGGGTGGGTGCAGCCTGGGGAGGTGTGGTGTTCGTTGAGTGTAATTACACAGTAATAGAATTAATCGCTTAGCTAGTTACACTGTAGATGAAGATGTTCTGTGAGGTGAAGTTCCAGTCTGACAGACTCAAATGTAGTATCGAGCAGTGGAGAGGCCGTGTTTGACCGTATTCCCAAAGCGGCTGCGGCACCTTGAGCCTCGGCAGGTAAAGAGAGAGTCGAGGTAGACAGGGCGGATGGTGGAACCACTCGATGCTTGCCGGAATTAGCAGCAGATATTAGCAGGGCAGTGAAGGTGCAGCTAGAGTTGCCACCCGTCCCGTAAAATACGGAATCATTGCCAATTAAATGTTGCGTCCTGCATTAAACCAATACGGGTCGCATTTTGTTCCGTATTTCTGCAAATGTCTGTAAATTTGTTCCGCATTTCCGTAAATGTCCGTAAATTTGTTCCGCATTTCCGTAAATGTCCGTAAATTTGTTCCGCATTTCCGTAAATGTCTGTAAATTTGTTCCGCATTTCCGTAAATGTCCGTAAATTTGTTCCGCATTTCCGTAAATGACCGTAAATTTGTTCTGCATTTCCATAAAATGTCTGTAAATTTGTTCCGCATTTCCGTAAATGTCCGTAAATTTGTTCTGCATTTTCGTAAATTTGTTTCGTATTTCCATAAATGTCTGTAAATTCGTTTCGTATTTCCATAAATGACCGTAAATTTGTTTCCGCATTTCCGTAAATGTCCGTAAATTTGTTCCGTATTTCCGTAAATGACCGATATACATGTCTGTATATCAGGTTAGCATGTGCCTCAAAGCACGGTAGTGGATTATCCCCCACTAAACTGGTAGATTTAGGGAACGCTAACAGCTAACGCTAACCTTAGCTTGATTTTCTTAGTGAGAGCCATCCTGACAACCAGGGTCACTTGTAATTGATTGATTGAGACAAACACAGATCGTCTACCAGTAGATTTAGGGAATGCTAATGGCTAACAGATTGGGCTAGAATTTATATTTATGGCATTTATTCATAGCGACTTACAAGGTTATCCATATTACAGGTGGGCCAGTGTAGTGTTAGGAGTCTTGCCCAAGGCCTAATAATGGTGTAGCACAGCCTAGTCACCCAGACAAGGAATCGAACCCCAGTCTCTGAAATGTGACAGTAGCTTCCTGGTGGGGAGTGGTGTTATCCGCTGCCCCACCGACCACATACAGACATAGTAGCATACTGAATAAGCCTAGCCACTATGCTATTAGCCACTTTAGCCACGTTAACTGTAAATCTCCTTTTCTTAAAGACACTTATTCAACACTGTGCAGAGTAACAGTCTCCTAAACGTTCCTGCAGGGGGAGCTAAATACCCAATATAACATGGTGTAAGATGGGTGGAGTGGTGGGTGGATGAGGTGAGGTGTGGATATTCATTTTGACGACGAACTAATGTTATAGTGAGAGAGATAGCTAGCTGTAGGGTTGCCACCCGTCCGACCCGTGCCCCCACCGAACTCAGCTCAAATACGGGACACGATTTGTTCCGTATTTCGAACACGTCACTCACACATGACCACGCCCCCTCATCCTTTATTGTCATTTCTGAAAGGTGGCATCCCTAGCTAGCTGTGTTTGTAATACGTCGCTATTTATATGTATCTAAATCGTATTTTAGACCCAGTAAACAGAAACCTAGCTTGGACTGCATGTGGGATGTAGATAAATGCTTTTTCCGATGTCCAGAAATCCCAGTTCTCTCTCTCTTTAGGTTTACCTGTTTAACTTACCCACCCATAACTTCCTGGACCTGGTAATCTGGAGTCTATGTGAATCACATGACCATGAAGCATCGTGGACTTCATATCAGAGCATTTGGAGGCCATAGGAGGCAGGTTCTAACTTGAGGAGGCGAGTGAGGAGATCGTGGTGAAGTGTTTGGTCATGTGAAGTGGAGGTTCTGGGAAGCTGTCTGATTATGTAGAGGCAGGCTTGCACCACCAGCGCTCCTCGTTTATCTCGCCTCCTGTCTGTGCACACAAGTGCTTGTGGAGTACCGCTGCGGTCACGAGTGCGAAGCGATCGCTCCACTTCTTTATCTGTTCATCTCTTCAGCTCGGCCTCTGGCTAAAAATAGCTCTCCGGCGCTCCATTACCAGCTCTTGTTATTACTATTGGATTCCTATCGGCGCTGATGGTGCTAGTACACGCTTTCCCGCTATGTAAACTCATGAATTATGCAGACTGGTTTGTAGCGCTCCGACGGGGAAGGTGCTTGTCCGATGTGCGATGTGGCAGCACCGCGTTGCCGGTAGGATTCAGCATTAGGACATTTACATATGGCAGACGCACGTATCCAGAGCAACTCACAACCGTGCTTAGTGTTCCATCAGAGAACGTTTCCTAGCTAGAACACGAAGGTAGAGTCTAAAACGCGCCTTGAGCTCAGACGCTGCACAAACTGAGCTCACTACTACTGCCAGGTAGAGCTACCTACTGGTAGCACCACCTGGCAACCCCAAGACAGCGCTCCAACCTGGAGAGAAGGAAGGTAGAGCTCAGTAAGTGCATAAGCGCTCCAGTATATACATCCATTAGCGCTCTCTCACTCAAGAGCTTCACACAGAGACCGCCTTCAGTCTGCGTTTGAAGACTAGGCGAGAGAGTCTGTTGAACGGACCACCAGTGAAAGTTCATTCCACCATCAGGACTCCAGGACGCAGGGAGTCTGGACGCTGAGATGGGATGGTGGGTCAAGCTGAGCTGCACTTAAGGCACCAAGGGCTCGAGGTACAGACCGAACCATTGCCATAAGGAGGGAGCGACTGGTCCATTCCTGGCTTTGTAGGCGAGTGCTGAGTCTGATCCGGGCAGCTACAGGAAGCCAGTGAAGGGAGCACAGCAGTGGAGTGACATGAACCTGGGAAGACTGAAGATGAGCCAAGCTGTTGAGTTCTGAATGGCTCACAGAGGAAGACCAGCCAGGAGTGAGTTGCAGTAGTCAAGACGTGGACAAGAGACTAGGCTAGCAGCTGGGTGGCCTCCTGAGTGAGACAGGGTCGCATCCGCATGGCCGAGTCAGATTCACTATAGGATCACACCAAGGCCTCTGGCATCTTCAGTCGAGGTGATCAATGCGTTCTCCAATGAGATGGCAGGATCATGGTGAGGACCTGTAGTGCTGGGGATGAGCGTGCAGTCGCAGGACGTCCTGTGGGGCGTGTGGGTGTAGGTGCTGTTTAATGTTAAGGAGGGTTCAGATGTCGAGTACGAAGCTATACTTCATTATAGCTGCTTCCAGCATTGTTACCGATCTCTGTTCAGCTTTCCAAGTTCATGTTTTCCAGTGCGCACAAGAACCGACCCAGCGGGAGCCAACAGAACAGGCCGTTTCTTTCTATGAGCTGAATAAGCAGTTGCTCAGGGCTCTCGGGTTTTAAGAGGCTCAGTGTTTATGTACTCCTTCTGTTTATGGTTTGGAGCACGGCTGAGCTACACTGCAAAAAGGGTTTCTCGGCAAGTACCATGATCTTACCATACACCATAAAATCAGTTTCCTTGGTCCAGACTACAAAGATGACTCGAATTTTTAAAATTCGAGAAATTTAAATGTCTTTAAACTGAAGTAATTTTGGAGTTTTGGAGTAAGATATTGTTGAGCTGCACTTTTTAACAGTCTATCTACACCGTAAACAGTGTTTCGTTGGGTCAGTCTAAAAAAAAACTTTCATTTTAGCTCTAATTTGTTACTGTCAGGCGCAAAGAACTTAGCACGATGCTAGCAGAGCTAAAAGTCATATGAGCTTTACTGACACAACACCAAAGGACGAGACAGCAAAGTGTAGGGGTAACACCTGGTCATAGGTAGAAGAGACAAGCGAGGGTCGAGGTCCAGAGAGGCAGGCAGGAAGGCAGACGGAACCAGAGGGAAGTCACAAAGCGAAGTCAGAGGGACGGAAATCGGGTCAAGAGCCAGCGAGGCTAACAACAAGCTAGGCGATTCAGGGAGGAGTCAGGGAGGAGACGCCTCCAGTCAGGGAGGTCAACACCAGTCGTCAGAGATGGTCAGAAATGCAACCGAGGAAGGAAGGTGTGTGTGGGGTAAACCGGCAGCGCAGCTGACTCCAGGCAGTATTCGGGAGACCGAGAGCGGGAGCAACCGGTAGACTGCGGACATGCTTGCAGACATGCGTTCGTCTCGTCACGGTTACACTACTGTAATCCTCTATACGCTGGGATTAACCAGTCTCCACGGCAACGTTTACACTTAGTCCAGGATGCTGCATGCAGAACCAGCAACACGAACACACTACACCCGTCCTCGCCTCTCCTCATGGGTCACCAGTTCGGTATGGGACACAGTTTAAGTGCTTGTAGTTGATTTTCTGTCATGGACAATCACGCCGCGCTCCTCCAGATCTGCATCACAGAACCCGGTGGGCGTTTCTAGGGCTAGATGTCAGATGGGCTTTATTAAACCTACAGCAACAACACACCACCAGACATGCTTACATGCAGACTGCTAGATTGAAATCAGCTGACCTAGAGCGGAAGTGATTGTGGACATGTGGGTGGGACGTCATGGGGGGCTCATTGTAGATGATTTAACGTAAGTTTCTCAAGTTTTTACTTGATTTATATCATTTAGTTAAACCACATGACCTCACTGTATATGCTGTAAACACACAACCTTAACGAACGCCTTCCATCTGTTACAGGGCACTGAGTAAGTTTTACTGAACCCTGAAAGTCCTCTGAGAAAAAGGATCGTTGGTTTAAAGTCCTTTTTAGGCTGAATAAACCGAATTCGTTTGCTTGTAACGAATGATTGTATACGTTCTTTAGACCGGACCATTGAAACACCTCTAACAGTGTCAGGCCCGGATGACAGAACCGACGCACGTGGAGTGTTAAACAGTGGAAGGTTTAGACTGGAGGAGTAGCCAAAGAAACAAGCAGGGTCAGGAGCGAAAGGCAAAACGACAGGGGAAAGGGCTAGGCAAGATCAAGGTCAAAGGTCAAAACCAGGTCAAACACGAGTAGGCAAAACGGTAGAACGCTCAGCAATGCAACGGAAGAATCACAAAGGCCAAGCAGGTACAAACAGGTGTGGTCAGCGTTCAGATCAGCTGCCGGAGGACACGAGGTGGTGAAGTCATCCGCGAGAGGATTCTGGGGAGCGGAGTTCCCAGGCAGAGAGGACTCACCAGCGGAGACGGGCGGTGTGACGCAGTGTTGGCAGATACTTTTGCTTATTTAAAGAAATTTGCATCAAACTGGCCAAAATATCTGCAGGTCAAGTTAAAAAGTGTGCCTTCCCATGAGCCCTTAAAACATAAAATAAAATAAAGTTAAAATGATTAAAAACAAAATCTCACAATGCAACGTTCAGATTAAACAATCTCACAATGCGACGTTCAGATTAAACAATCTCACAATGCGACGTTCAGATTAAACAATCTCACAATGCAACGTTCAGATTAAACAATCTCACAATGCGACGTTCAGATTAAACAATCTCACAATGCGACGTTCAGATTAAACAATCTCACAATACAACATTCAAGTCCAAGTTTTAATTTCCCAGGTTGCAGTGTTTTCATAACCCCACGTAAATGTTTATTAACCGCATGTTATTCAGGCTGCTGTAGCCTTTAGCTTTGATGAACCGTAGCCATGGTGGCCTTTATAACAGGTTTATAACCCCTGTTGGAATAAGCGCTTATAAACAGGTATGTGCGGTTATGTCCGTTGTCATGCAGCTCATGTAGCTGTTACGTAGCCTTATGAACAGGACCCTACAGTGCAGCCTGCCTAAATATTTTTGAGTTATGGAATAAAAAGTAAAGTAAATGAAATTCGTGAGGAGTGACTAATCGACCCAGTACGGAATCTGGATAACTCCCATTAACCGCTCGGGCAGTTTTCCGATGGTAGATGAGCTATTTTCTGTGTATATTTAAAGGCGTACGCCTCACTGGGAGATGACCTGCGTTGCGCTGTCTCCATGTTCGCAGCGCTGCGTTCTGAAAAACACTCCAGGATGCATTAGCAGGCCTTATTTTGGGTTAGCCCGGCGGAGCGCTGTGCTGCTTCCGTATCCTGGTAAAAGCTGCTTAAGATTCTTTCTGAGAGCGAGTGAATACACTCGTTTATCGCACAAGATAGTCAAGATGGTCCAGTACGGTCATTACCATGAAAACAGCCTGTTTCTGAGAAGAGAAAGCTTTCCGGCATCGGAAAGGACCTCGGCATTCAAACATTCAGAAGCTAATGTCTCCTAAAGCCTTTATATAAACCCGGCCCTAATGACCGCGCGCATGCCGGAGGAGCCGACCCGGCCCGGCGGTTTGGTACCGCAGTGGTAAAAGCATGCAGGGATTCTGCTGGCGTTCTATCCTGGAGAACCTTTATATCTGTAAACGCCGTAGTCATTCCTGTATGAGCTTGGAGACTCTTCTCTGTCCTGGCTCCCAGATGGTGGAATGAACTCCCACTGGCTGTCCGAACAGCGGAGTCTCTCGCGGTCTTCAAACGCAGACCGGAGACCCGTCTCTGCGTAACACACTTCAGTGAGTGAGCTCCAGTAGAGGTGTATATGTGTATGTACCTGTGCTGCACTTATAATAACCAGTCTCCTCTATAGTATGAACGCTGGGCTGGGGTTGCCAGGTAGTGCTCTTATTCTTATACATGTCTGTGTATTGATCTCCCTGGGTATGAATGCTGTGTTGGGTTGCCAGGTAGTGCTCTTATTCTTATACATGTCTGTGTATTGATCTCCCTGGGTATGAATGCTGGGCTGGGTTGCCAGGTAGTGCTCTTATTCTTATACATGTCTGTGTATTGATCTCTCTAGGTATGAATGCTGTGTTGGGTTGCCAGGTAGTGCTCTT
Source organism: Prochilodus magdalenae (assembly GCA_024036415.1). Classification (NCBI taxonomy): domain Eukaryota; kingdom Metazoa; phylum Chordata; class Actinopteri; order Characiformes; family Prochilodontidae; genus Prochilodus; species Prochilodus magdalenae. The sequence continues at coordinate 129,525 of JAMWET010000751.1, forward strand.
ATTCTTATACATGTCTGTGTATTGATCTCTCTAGGTATGAATGCTGTGTTGGGTTGCCAGGTAGTGCACTTTTGCTTTACATATGTCTGTGTATTGATCTCTCTACGTATGAGTGCTGGGCTGGGTTGCCAGGTAGTGCTCTTAGTCTTATACGTTTGTGTATTGATCTCTCTAGGTATGAATGCTGTGTTGGGTTGCCAGGTAGTGCTTTTATTCTTATACATGTCTGTGTATTGATCTCTCTAGGTATGAGCGCTGGGTTGGGTTGCCAGGTAGTGCTCTTATTCTTATACATGTCTGTGTATTGATCTCTCTAGGTATGAATGCTGTGTTGGGTTGCCAGGTAGTGCTCTTATTCTTAGACATGTCTGTGTATTGATCTCTCTAGGTATGAATGCTGTGTTGGGTTGCCAGGTAGTGCACTTTTGCTTTACATATGTCTGTGTATTGATCTCTCTATGTATGAGTGCTGGGCT
>JAMWET010000751.1:135000-172500 GCA_024036415.1 Prochilodus magdalenae
CAGGATTAAAGGTGTTCCGGGACCCTGTTAAAGATGTGGAGCTGGAGTTCCTGTTCTCCAGCTTGTTTTGGGAATTTTCCAGTCCACCTTAAATGATGCTCCAGGACATTCTGGAACCTGTACAAGCTGCAGGATTTAAGGTGGAACGGAACATTGGATTAGGAAGCTGGTGAACAGGAAGAACTTCAGGCTGGTGTAAAGATGAACATCCACCCTGTACCGCTGACAGTCGGGGGTCCTTGGGAAGGGAACGGAAAGTGCCGACATTCCCTTATCCCAGCCTGGAACGCTGGATTTCTCCACATAGTCCACCATGTTGGTTGTGTAGCTCCGTTGTGGTGGTGTGTAGATGTTGGGGGGGTAATGTTAATGAGACTGCTCCGTAACAGTTTAGGATTTGGGAATCATCCCGTTTACCTGTCCTCTTTTGGAAATTCAGGATCTGGATTAGAAGGAGGAGCCACAGTGTTTGAGGTTCCACATACTGCACTCTCCTTGTTACACTGTGACCCTGTTAATGCAGTTCTGCTCATGGTTTACCCGTGACTCTGGTCTGCGTGTCTCTAACTGAGTCCTGCCTCCTCTCCGCAGGTTGTGACGCTGGGACGATGCCCTGCACTGAGTGACGTCCGACGCAGTCATGCAGTCTGTGGTGCACCAGAGTGAGGTTCATCCCTGCCCCTGGGTGCACTGAGAGCGCCTTGGGGCTTCAATGGCGTCGCCGCCTCCGAGTGAGGTATCTCACTGCATCTGGGCTGCAGAGAACCGACCCCACCTTCCTCCACCCTCCTCCCCAGCCTGCCCTCCCTCTGTGGAATGAAAACAGCCAGCAGAGCTCCAGCGTCTCGCTGCGGTTCCTCGGTCATCCAGATGAGGCGCTACAGGACGGGGATGTACCCCTTCCTCTTTCCCTCTGTCATCAGCTCGCTGCCCCTGCCCTCGCCCACCGAGGGGCTCAACCCCCCAAGCAGTGCAGGAACGCCTTCCCCTGTGGGTGAGTTCAGCTCTTATGTAGTTCAGTGGTTTGGATCAATGATGAGTTGCAGTGTGGGGATGAGTGGATCATGAGGACTGCCTCAGTGGAGGGTTACAGCGTGGGGATGAGTGATCTATGAAGAACTGCCGCAGTGGAGAGTTACAGTGTGAGGATGCGTGGTACACGAGGAGCTGCCTCAGTGGAGGCTTACAGTGTGGGGATGTGTGGTTCATAAGGAGCTGCCTCAGTTGAGGGCTACAGTGAGGGGATAAATGGTTCATGAGGAGCTGCCTCAGTGGAGGGTTACAGTGTGGGGATGAGTGGTACACGAGGAGCTGCCTCAGTGGAGGCTTACAGTGTGGAGATGAGTGGTACACGAGGAGCTGCCTCAGTGTGGGAATGAATGGTACACGAGGAGCTGCCTCAGTGGAGGGTTACAGTGTGGGGATGAGTGGTACACGAGGAGCTGCCTCAGTGGAGGCTTACAGTGTGGAGATGAGTGGTACACGAGGAGCTGCCTCAGTGTGGGAATTAATGGTACACAAGGAGCTGCCTCAGTGTGGGATTGAGTGGTACACGAGGAGCTGCCTCAGTGTGGGAATGAGTGGTACACAAGGAGCTGCCTCAGTGGAGGGCTACAGTGTGGGGATGAGTGGTACACGAGGAGCTGCCTCAGTGTGGGAATGAGTGGTACATGAGGAGCTGCCTCAGTGGAGGGCTACAGTGTGGGGATGAGTGATTTATGAGGAGCTGCCTCAGTGGAGGGTTACAGTGTGGAGATGAGTGGTACACGAGGAGCTGCCTCAGTGGAGGCTTACAGTGTGGAGATGAGTGGTACACGAGGAGCTGCCTCAGTGTGGGGATGAGTGGTACACGAGGAGCTGCCTCAGTGTGGGGATGAGTGGTACACAAGGAGCTGCCTCAGTGTGGGGATGAGTGATTTATAAGGAGCTGCCTCAGTGGAGGGCTACAGTGTGGGGATGAGTGATTTATGAGGAGCTGCCTCAGTGGAGGGCTACAGTATGGGGATGAGTGATTTATGAGGAGCTGCCTCAGTGGAGGGCTACAGTGTGGGGATGAGTGATTTATGAGGAGCTGCCTCAGTGGAGGGTTACAGTGTGGGGAGGAGCGGGTGGCCTCTGTACTTGACATGCGAGGCAGAAGACCTGGCTTTACGTCCTAACAGCGACTGACCGCAGGGGCAGCCGTGTGATATCGGTCTCATTACCCGTCGCCACCGTGATGGCCTGTGCGCCGGCCGGCCGCAGGGTTCCTGCCTGGGCTCTGTGGTGGCTGTCTCTTTTTGGATTCAAGCCTAATCAGCCTCAGGCTCAGACAGTCTCACTGAAACCGACTCCAGTCCTCCAGCCGTACTAAAGCACGACTCCAAAGCCCATAATCATCGCAGGCGTCGTCGTCTGACTGTTCTGAGGGAGGTGAGAGAGCGTCACACACGGAGAAGCTTCCGCAGGTCGTGGGGTACGGATCTGCGATGCAGGTGCTTCCCAAAACCATGGTTGCACCTATGGAGGTAACTACGTAGTTACGGTAACTTACATACTTCTAACTGTTGTTGAGTGACACAGGTGTTCCCCAAACCCCCGAGTTCCACCGAGTGTTCACAAGCACCGTGGTTAAGTTGTGTAGTTGGAACTACAGCTGTAGACCTTAGTCCCTGGTGATGGGGTCACGGATGATGCAGGGTGCGGTAGACGCAGACCTGTCACCGAGCAACAATCATTTATATCTTCTGGAACGAACGTCTAGAACATCAGACGCTGTAAACATGTAGCTCCTAACGTATGTATATACTTATCATGTCTGTGTTTAGGAGTACAGTCGGATGTATCAGATCGCTATAACTCATGTGGGTGTAGCGTTAGCCTCGCCGTCATCAAACGTGTCATCAAGTGAGTCTTTATTAGAGACGTACATCCTAAAAGACAGTGTGGGAAAGTTCACGGTGCTTTAATAAATCAGTTCTTAATCAGAGAGAGCCTCGGCATCATTACAGAATAACCCGAAAAGAAAGTCACCTGGGTTCCGAACCCACGTCCACCTGAGGTACTCCGTCCGTCTAACCGTACCACTCTGGAACGCCGAATACCAGTTTACAGGTCTGTTTATATTGCTAATAGTTCTTCTGTTTTGTTTTGGGTGAAGAAGTGTTATCTATTAATATTATGTTTATAATAAATATCAATATTAATATCAGTATTATTTTCATTTTTTATATTATTATTATTATTATTATTATTACTATATTATTTTATATTTTTAAATATTTTTATATATTTTTAAATGATGTTGTTGTTGTATTTTTTCCCCTTATATGACGGGTAGTGGTGAGTTTTATGTTTATAGTATGAATAAATATGAGTAACCTAAATAATACTTTTATTTACTAATTATGTATTTTACTAATTGTTATCATTGTTATTATTAATATCAATATGAATATATTAATACAAACTAATTATAAAAGATAATATATAATTTTTTATTGCTTTCAATTGTTTATTATTATGATTGGTAGTGTTGGGGAAAAGTTTTGTTTCCAATATGAGTAAATATCAGTATCCTAAATAGTACATTGATTATGTATCGTGTTTCTGATATTTTGGCCTTATATTACAGGGTTTGGGAGTTTTTGCTCGTTTCCGTGGTGAAAGTCCGAGTGAACACATTTGGAAACATGGTGGCCTGAACTACAGTGGTACTAACCAGGTCTGGGTGGTACTTAGTGTTAGCTAGTGTAAGGATGCATCGCACCACGTTAGTTCAATGGTACCGCCGTCGTAGTATGGGAAACGCACCCCAGAGCAGGCAGGACAGTGAGACACGGAGGGGAAGCCAGGAACAGACCAGGGGTGCGTTTCCCGTACTACGACGGCGGTACCATTGAACTAACGTGGTACGATGCATCCTGTGGTACCACCGTTCTCTCAAAACATGCCAAAGTAGTTCAGGCCACCATGTTTCCAAATGTGTTCACTCGGACTTTCACCACGGAAACGAGCAAAAACTCCCAAACCCTGTAATATAAGGCCAAAATATCAGAAACACGATACATAATGAATGTACTATTTAGGATACTGATATTTACTCATACGGGAAATACAACGTTCCACCAACACTACCAATCATAATAATACAATCAACAATTAAAGGCAGTAAAAATCATTATTTAGAATGATATTAATAATAGCAATTATTATGTTAATATTAATTACAGTGTTATAAAAACATTTCTTCTAAAAATAATAATGGAAGACATATTAGCTATATAAAATAAAATCAAACCTCGGCGCAGCATGGCAAAGTGGCACAGTCTCGAGTTGAGCTAGAGTCAGGGCTGGGTTATTTAACAGGCTGACAGTCAGGCTCTGCAGCAGAATAGTACAGTAGTCATCTACGACGAGGCAGGCAGAAGTCAAAAACCAAATCAGCGATCAGAAAAGGGACAGACCAGAGATCAAACAGAGGCGGAAACCTGGAAGTCCCAATAAGGATAACAAGGACAGGCCGCTCGGTAGAGTGTAGGCAGACCGGGGTACATAAGCAAACAGAGGTCATGATTAACAGGTGTGTAACATTCTGGGAGATGGAGGCAGGGGGGAAACCCGGTGCTGTGCCTCACAGTTGGATACAGGTGTGTGTATAACGTGACGCGGAGACGGAGGTGGTTCGTTCTCGTTCTCGATGTTGGTACCAGAGGACTGATGTAGCTGATTGGAGCTCACTGACAGGTCGATGGCGTAGTCACCAAGCTTCTAACCAAAGGTCTACACCAGGACTTAACCACCAAACGTTTGGTAGAACTATAGTTTTGGCAAACACCTGTGTTGCTTAGCGATGGGTGGACTGTGTAAGCTGCCACCGTAGTTACCTCCATAGTTCCTACCATGGTTTTGGGAAACACTTGCGTCGCCGCTGTGAGTTGCTAATGTAGTGGAGAGCTCTGTATGTTTGTTTTGGTTTAGTCTTGGCTCCTCCCCTCTCCTGCCCTGTCTTCAGTCCTTCCCGGTTACCACTTCCTGGCCCCGCCCCTGTTCAGGTGTTGTCATTAGTGTCCGTATGTATACACACCCCTACTGCGTTCATGTGCTCCTGGTGCTTCCTCGGCCCGTTCTGGTTTCACCACGCGGTGTTTGTTGTTACTCCTGTTTTCTAACAGATTCCCTGCCCTCCCAATTCCTGCCTGTTCCTTTACTTGACGTTGTCTCTAATAGAAGACACCCGCACTTGTACCTTGTCTCCTCATCTGCCTTGCCAGCCCCTTTTGATACACTAACTTTACAGAGGAAGGAAAAAACTTTCATATCTGTGAATGTAAATTCATCTAATAGGGTTTTACTGCAGACAGATTTTAAAAGAAGCTCTTTCCATTCATCGTGTGCTTTTCACCCAACGTAAAGAGCAGCTGGTGCTGATAAACAATAACTGAAATGGCCAAACCGTCACTGATGGAACATTTTACTGAAAATGATTTTTGTATTTGTGTTTTTGAATAAATAGATTTTATAAATTGGATCATATATTCATAAAACTATGTTCATTTTACACCAACCAGGTACAGAAAGATGACATCTCACTCACGTACGTTGAATATATGTTGACATGTCAAGGCAAGGAAAGTTTATTTGTATAGCACCATTCATACACAGGGGCAACTCACAGTGCTTTACATAAAAGGGAGAAAATACATAGAAATAAAAACAAAATAGAAAAAAAAATATTTAAAAAATCATAAAAAAAATAAAAATATAATATAAAAATAAAATATAAGTAAAAATAAAAATAAAGTATAAAAAAGAAAAATATAAATAAAAGTAAGTGTAAGAATGAGGAATAAAAAGTGACGTTACAGGAGAATGACAGTGTTTTAAACTGTCAGTAAAATAACATTGCTGGTTCGTTTTTTTGATTGATATTAATGTGTTGTGTCTTTAGTATTTATTCAACATACTGTGACAACAAATAATACACGAAGACGGAGGAGTAGCAGAGAACTTGGAGCTAGGCTTGTGTGTTTATTACTCGCCTCTCTTCTTCACGGTACAGGCATACTTGAGTCATGCTGTATATAGTGACACCTACTGGACTTCCAGGAGATACTCAATACATTACATAATGGCCCGACACAAAGTTTATATCGTCGCTGTCCAAAGAAAAAAATGTATCCCCGTTTTTGTTGATTTTTATTTTTATGCTTCATTTGATCACTTAAGCCGCTGTTTACACTGTGTGGAATTTTCACAATAAATAGACCAACAGAAATGCTCCGAAGCTGCTTGGAAAGACGTCTGGTTCCACTGACTTCCATTCAAATGAAATGTGGTTTTTGGCCTCTCCTGGAAAGTTGTAATTTTGGAGACACATGTTTTTCTTTGGACAGGACGACAGTAAGATGTTACTGTTAGATGCACGTATGAGTACCACTGGTAGTTGGTCATATATGTTCCATACAACATTACTGACACTTTAGTATATCATGTGAACCCAGCAGCTGCTGTTTACACATTTCATGATGAATGGACCAACAGAAACGGCCCAGCATCACTCGGAGGAAAGTCTGGTTCCACTGACTTACATTACAGTTCAGTTACAGTAATTTAAGTTCTCTCCTTTTTGGGAGACTTGTTTTGCTTTGGACAGCAACTATAGAGGTGCTACAGTGCAGCCAATGTCTCCTTCCATGTGTGAAAAAAAAAAAAAATATATATATATATTTAGGCCACATCAATGTTTACATTTTTAGGCCAGATTTGGTGGAGGCCTTCCCCGGCACAGTTCCGAGGAGAATTCCCTGTAGACTGGGATTGTATCCACTGCTGGTAGACCCGTATGACCGTACGCTTCCATACACCTGCAGATTCAGCTACTTCCTTCACACTATGGTCTTTGGCCACGCCCACATGCAGTCCCTCCTTTTAGCCAATCATTAACATCTGCTCTGGAGCCATTTTCCACACATGGAACGAGACATTCCCTGCACTGTAGCACCTCTTCCCAATCTATGGATCCCGTCACTCACACCCCACAGGTATTTAAAGCTCCATCGTTCTCGTGCAGCGCCATCTGCAGGAGCCTGAAGGTACTACCCGCTTGAGCTCTTTATGGATCTGACTGTGGGACGGACTGCGTCGGCAGGATCCGCAGTCTCGGTGCTCGTCTCAGTGAGCTCAGAGTGAGAGGTAATTAAAGTACCCTGCTTTTTGTTATGGCCGCCGGTAACTGTGACTTCTTGGGGTTAGTGCAGGTTGAAGTGAGGATAATTCGCTCGTATTGCCCCCCCCCCCTCTCTCCCTCTCTCTCTCTCTCTCTGCTCCTAATAAGCAGGGACTCTTGGATGAGCGATTGCTGCGGCGAGAGACAGATGATGAATTATTGATATTGAATAATTGAGATACAGCCACTTAATTCCTGAGAGGGCCGTTTTACTGCTATCTAAGTTGGGGCTCGGAGCTTAATTGGCTCACCCTGGACTCAGCAAAGCAGCACAGCAGCTCTACCCACAATGCATCAGCGCGCTACACATGTAGGTTATTTTGTGTTTACCCGAACAGACTTGACCTTAATTCAACGATCTGTGCTGCGGATCTGATGGAGCTTGTCTGATGAGTGATGGGGGTGTGAAAGAGAATGAGTGAGAGAGAGCCACTGAAGATAGAGAGAGAGAAAGAGAGAGAGAGATGATGGATAAGGAGACAGTGAGATTTTGAATAATGTAACCGGCGATGTCTCTCAGCTGCTGATTGGTCCGTTGCTCTTCCTCTGCGCTCGCTGCTCCGGTCGAGCCTCCCTCCGCAAACACGCTTTCTCTTGCCCGACTGGAGCGGCGCCCGTTTCTCCAACTCGGGCGCTTCTCCAAAAGCCTGTCTTCAGCTTGAAAACACCTGGCACATCCTCAGTTCCCTTCCGAGAGCGAGAGAAGAGAGAGTAGCCAGCATCGCGGCGCTCGGAGGCCAGCCGCCGGCCTCTGATGTGTAAACAAAGCTGAGTGGTTTAATTGGACGGTAATTCTCAGCAGGTCTCTTTTGTCTGGTGATGGATGTTAATCGTCACCCCACGCTCCAGGCTTCCTATCTACTGTTCACCATCAAAGTGAACTCTGAAATAAAGGCTCGGGTGGGACGCAGACTCAGTCATGAAGTGCCGTTTCCTCAGGGAACAGTTTCCTCAGGCCAACAGCATGGTTAGGGTGACAGTGAGCCAGATAGTGCTCATGGTTGGGCTCAAGTCGGGCGAACATGCAGGGAAGGCCCTTCATCAGTGCTCTCCCGAATGCCCTGGAAGCGGTTCTGGACGACCTGGCACGGTGCATTATACCTGCTGGAAAATTCCATCATTGTGGGAGTCCATGAAGTCCATAAAGGCCGGCCAAAATGGTCACCAAGCAGTCACAAGTAGCGAGCACCGGTCAACCACGTGGATAGGTGCACCAGTAGACGCAAACCATTCCATGAGAACACACCCCACACCGTACTGGACCATCACAAGCCTGCACAGGGCCTTGTTGACAACTGAGGTCCATCACACACAAACCAGTTAGTAACCTCATGAGCCCAGGTGAGGCGCTGTGTCCGGTGTTGTGGTGTTATCAGGGCGGTACCCACTGGGGGGTCTTCTGCTACCGTAGCCCATGGAAGCTTCCCAGTACTCACCACAGGAAAAGTTCTGTGGCAATATTTATTGAGCTACACATACAGAAGTCTGTCTCTCAGTATGGCGTCGGGTCGCCGTGTTTGCTAACCCAACACGCCAGACGTCTCGGTATGGAGCTGTAGAGGCTCCTAATGGTGTTCTGTGATAATCCATCCCATGCAGCTTAAACATCCTCACACAGTTCCTGCAGATGGTGCGGTAGGGGTGGGGGTGGAGGGACACCAGGTCTTCTGGACGTGTGACACCAAACTGTTCATCTTGGTGCTGACCACGGTGCCTCCACACACGGATTCGTTGGGCGTCTCCACCAAGACTAAAGCGGGACTCGTCACTGAAGATGACCCGCTGCCATTCTGAGTCACTCCATGACAGTCTGGTACGACACCACTGCAGTCTTTGGTGACGGTGACGTGGTGTTAAGGACAGTCGTGGTAACGGTCTGTGTGCATGTAGTCCTGCGTGGTGCAGCCGTCTGCCGATGGTGCTGCACTAACAGGACGACTCATGGAGGACACCACTGCTCGCTGGAGGTCTGTAATGGTGGCTGTTGGGTCAGTCAGGTACAGAGATAAGACCCGTCCTTGAGTGTGAATCATTAGCATGTCTCATGATGTCAAACCTACACACCAAGTTTGCGTCCTGTGGGGTGACTCCTCCTGGGTGCAGCTGTTTGTGCAGCTGTTCTTCTGATAGCGAGTGCACATACAGACCCGACTGTATGCTCTGGTAAGTTACTATCAGCTTTGGGTTCAGACAGCAGTTGTGCTCCCCGTCTGAGCTCTATAGAAAAGTGCAGTGCACACTCCTAACCAGCGCATTGTTTGCCCTCTTTGACTTTCATAAAAACATAAATACGTCTGTGAGCTCACATGGAAAACGTCCGCGGTGCCGTCTGATAAAAGGAATAGAGCTGTTTACTCAACACAAAGGCAAAGTCAGAGGCTGCTGTTCAAAGCCGGCGCTGCTGCTGCTGCTGAATGAAGCAGAAAAACGAGAAGACAGAACAACATCACAGCAGAGAAGACCAAGAAGCCGTTTGGTAGTACCTGGAGAGACGCGCTCGCCCGGCTTTGAAGGCCGAGTGAAGCTGCGCTCTAATTATGATGAGGTGTAAGTGGAGAGTGCTCTTATACGGTTTTCCACTAATGGGGTTTGGCCAAATCCCACAAACCTTGAGATGATCCAGGACACTAGATTAACGCCTGTAATTAAAAATACTGAATTAAAAACAAAGCAAAAAAATGATATTTAGTAATTTACCTATTCAGCTTTTTTTGGTTTTGGAATGATGAGCAAATTCCTAAATGGATCCCTAAAACATAATCGAAAAAAATGTTGGGGCTGGGGTAATTCTTAGCCTGGGAAGTTCGTGAAATGATCAGAAACACCTGTTCTCCGGTGGAAATATCATGAGTGGGAATTACACTGCACACCTATCACCATGTAAACTTCCAAACTGTGAGGTGTGCAGTATGTTAGGAATAATGCACAGCTGTGAGAAGTTTGGGAATTAGACCATCTACAGTCCAGAACATTCATAAAACGACTCCGGAGAATCCGGAGGAATGTCTGTGCATAAAAGGAAAGGCTGAAAACCAATTCCCATCGCCAGTGACCCTGAATCCCTCAACAGGCACTGCATGGAAAACCGGCATGCTTCTGTTCGGGAAACTTCAGGAAACCTGAAAGATCCTGGATGTTGAAAAATCTGAAATTCTCAGACACTAAAGAGTCTGTGGGGCAGACCCCGTCCTCGGTGCAGGTCTTCGAGCGTCAAGACCCTCCACATCACCCTCATGCTGGACCAAACCTGCAGGTGCACAGGCTACTCGCTGGAGAGCAGCGTGACAGGAACGCAGGTGGAGTCTTATTAGACAGGTGGAGGTCGGTGATAGGCTTGGAGTAGATGACTGAATGAGTGATGTAGCTTTAGAGTCTTCCACTTCCAGTTAAGCTTGGATTTCATTTCTGTATCTACTAACCGGCTAACTAGGCCCAACCAGCTAATTAGCCCCAGTGCCCTATGCCGGGTGAGCCGGTGAGGCGGATGTTGATGGATATGTGTGTGGGAATCACTGATCCAGGTGTACACGGTGTGATTTTAGAAATCTTGGGGTCACACTGCTCGTTTGAATCGCCCACCTTGTACGGAGAGCACCGGCGATGTATGTGCTCTGTAGGAAAACTCTCCGTCTGGCTCACATGACCCGACATGGGTGCTCACAGCTCTGTCTACAGACCACACGGGACTTGGGTAGAAGCCAGAACTTCCAGAAGTGAGCTACGTAGGAGGTGGGCATTGAGATTCAGCTGCTGATAAACCAACTGTGCTACAACCGCTCTGCTAACTCCACTACCCTGCACTGAAACGGAGAAGCAGGAGAACCATATAAACATCACTGTGGTACAGTCTGCATATACGGACGCTGCTACTGCAGATATCGACTCCTCAGCCTGCGGGTGTGTGTGGGCCGCTGTGTAGGAGCCCGAGTTGGGTTTGGGTGCGACTTTGACAGATCAATTCGTGAAGCTGCTCAAACTTCCAGACACGTGGGAAACTTGTGTGATTGCCGGATTGTCCGTGCTGAGTAACCATGGTGAAGTGTGTGGGTTTTAGAGAGTAGCTCATAAGCAAAGCAGGAAACAGGGAAATTCCTTTTCCAGGAAGACTTCCATTTACATTTAAGGCATTTAGCAGACGCTCTTATCCAGAGCGACTTACAACCGTGCTCAGTGTTCCACTGGAAAATATTCCAGCTAGTGCAGGAAGCCAGTGAAAGGAGCACAGCAGTGGAGTGACATGGGTGAACTTTGGAAGATTGAAGATGAGTCGAGCTGCAGCGTTCTGGACAAGTTGCAAGGGCCTGATGGCCCGTAGAGGAAGACCAGCCAGGAGCGAGTTGCAGTAGTCTAGCCTTGAGATGACCAGAGACTGGACCAGCAGCTGGGTGGCTTCCTGAGAGAGGAAGGGCCAACCGAGTCAGGTTGTGTTATCTCTAAAAGAATTCAACAAGGTTAGCTAGAAAGCTAATGCTAATCTTGCTAGCATGCATCACACTAGCACGACCCAGTTTTCATTTTTCATATATTGCATCACTGCGGGTGTGTCCTTGACCCTGCAGACCTGTCTCGGTTCCTTTCCGGCTCTCGCTCACTGCTGGTCATATTTCCGATGAATAAAGACCCCCAGCTAAAGAATTCATGAAGCTGCTCAAACTGTGAGGCAAGCAGCCAAACTTTCAGACATGTCGGAAACTCATCTGATTGTCCGACTACTCAATCCGGACTTGCTTAGGCAGCTTATCGGACATCGCTTCCACCCTCTCACACTGCACGGCAAGCGCCGCCCGAGGACGCTCAGATCTGGCCTGATTATCAAATTCAGTCGGCTCCAACCAAACCTGGGCTAAAACCGCACTGTTAGCTGAGTGGTCAAAATGAGCCATAGTGGCAACGGGAGACTACAGGAGACACCAGGAGTATACAGGAGTCTACAGAAGTCTACAGGAGACAGCAGGAGACAGCAGGGGACTACAGGAGACTACAGGAGACAGCAGGGGACTACAGGAGACTACAGGAGACAGCAGGAGACAGCAGGAGACTGCAGGGGACTACAGGAGTCTACAAGAGTCTACAAGAGACTGCAGGAGACTACAGGAGTCTACAAAAGACTGCAGGAGACTACAGGAGTCTACAAGAGATGGCATGAGACTATAGGAGACTACAGAAGTCTACAAGAGACTACAGGAGACTGCAGAGGACTACAGGAGACTACAGGAGACTATAGGAGACAGCAGGAGACTACAGGAGTAAAGAGGAGACTACAGGAGTCTGCCGGAGACTGCAGGGGACTACATGAGTATATAGGAGTCTACAGGAGTCTACAAGAGACGGCAGGAGACTATAGGAGACTACAGAAGTCTACAAGAGACTACAGAAGACTATAGAAGACTACAGGAGACTATAGCAGACGGCAGGAGACTACAGGAGTATAGAGGAGACTACAGGAGTCTACAGGAGACTACTGGAGACTGCAGGAGACTACAGGAGTATTTAGGGGACTACAGGAGACTGCAGGAGACTACAGGAGACTACAGGAGATTACAGGGGACTACAGGAGACTGCAGGAGACCACAGGAGATTACAGGAGACTACAGGAGACTACAGGAGATTACAGGAGACTACAGGAGTATGTAGGGGACTACAGGAGTCTACAGAAGACTGCAGGAGACTGCAAGAGACTGCAGGAGACTACAGGAGACTGCAGGAGACTACAGAAGACTACGGGAGACTGCAAGAGACTGCAGGAGACTACAGGAGACTGCAGGAGACTACAGAAGACTACGGGAGACTGCAAGATACTGCAGGAGACTACAGGAGACTGCAGGAGACTACAGAAGACTACAGAAGACTGCAAGAGACTGCAGGAGACTACAGGAGACTACGGGAGACTGCAAGAGACTGCAGGAGACTGCAGGAGACTACAGAAGACTACGGGAGACTGCAAGAGACTGCAGGAGACTGCAGGAGACTACAGAAGACTACGGGAGACTGCAAGAGACTGCAGGAGACTACAGAAGACTACGGGAGACTGCAAGAGACAGCAGGAGACTGCAGGAGACTACAGGAGTCTATATGAGACTGCAGGAGACTACAGGAGACTGCAGGAGACTACAGAAGACTACGGGAGACTGCAAGAGACAGCAGGAGACTATAGGAGACTACAGGAGTCTATATGAGACTGCAGGAGACTATAGGCATAAACACACTCATTCACACTTCCACCAACTCTCTGAAGACCTGCAGTGGCCCGGCCGTGATACGGAGAAAATCTGCGCTTCAGGACCTTCTCTCCAGACAAAACACTGCTCCCTCTCTCTCTGTCTCTCCCTCTCTCTCTTTCTCCTTCTCTCCCTCTTTCTCTCTCTGTATGTACAAAAGACCCATTTTCCTCCGCTGTATGTAAACGAGCGAGTAGTGGCGTTCCCTCCTTTATTCCTCCGGTTGCACCCGAGTGAGTAAATGAGAAGAGAGTGGGAGAGAAAGAAAAGCAGGAGAGTTTAAATTTAGTGCTGTGCACTTTTCACTCTGCTGCATTTCGTCACACCTCAGGGTAAAGGGAGGGATTAACGCGCGTCTTAATTTAACACCAGTAATTTGGCTCTGATGCCGAGCGAGCCAGGCTGATATTCCTCCTCTGTTGCCCGGGGCCCCGGGGAATATCCCCTGCCGTACAGCGGCAGAACCACTCTCCTTACCAGCTGGACAGTGAAGCTGGACGATCCACTGGCCATCAGGGAAGCACCTAGTGGTATAGAGGGTGTGATACAGCTACAGCATGTAGAGGACTTGTTCATCAAGACGTATCAGTAGCACCTTCAGAGGGCGGCGCTGAGTAACCATGGTGACACTGAGATGGGAGTAAATTGGGTTTTGTTGATAATTAATATGATATCTTTGAAAAGAATTCTCCAAGGTTAGCTAGCAAGCTAATGCTAATCTCCTTAGCATGCACCACACTAGCATGACCCAGTTTTCATTTTCCATATTTCCCATTGATCTATAATTAGCTGTGGGTGTGTCCTTGACCCTGCAGTCTGCTGCTGCTGACCTGAGTTCCTTTCCAGCTCTCGCTCAGTGCTGGTCATATTTCTGATAAATAAAGACCCCCAGCTCACGAAGAGAGAGCCCCCCAACCTCATTTAAACAGACCCCAGACTCTCACAGACCCCTGTATTCATTCAGTCAGGTAAAGCCACACTGCCTCACTGCCACACTGCCTTACTACCTTACTGTTATACTGCCACACTGCCTCACTGCCTTACTACCTTACTGTTATACTGCCACACTGCCTCACTGCCTTACTACCTTACTGTTATACTGCCACACTGCCTTTCTACCTTACTGTTATATTGCCACACTGCCTTACTAGCTTACTGTTATACTGCCACACTGCCTTACTGCCTTACTACCTTACTGTTATACTGCCACACTGCCTTACTGCCTTACTACCTTACTGTTATACTGCCACACTGCCTCACTGCCTTACTACCTTACTGTTATACTGCCACACTGCCTTTCTACCTTACTGTTATATTGCCACACTGCCTTACTGCCTTACTAGCTTACTGTTATACTGCCACACTGCCTTACTACCTTACTGTTATACTGCCACACTGCCTCACTGCCTTACTACCTTACTGTTATACTGCCACACTGCCTTACTGCCTTACTACCTTACTGTTATACTGCCACACTGCCTTACTGCCTTACTACCTTACTGTTATACTGCCACACTGCCTCACTGCCTTACTACCTTACTGTTATACTGCCACACTGCCTTACTGCCTTACTACCTTACTGATATACTGCTACACTGCCTCACTGCCTTACTACCTTACTGTTATACTGCCTTACTGCCTTACGGTTATACTGCCACACTGCCTTTCTACCTTACTGTTATATTGCCACACTGCCTTACTGCCTTACTGTTATACTGCCTTACTGCCTTACTGTTATACTGCCACACTGCCTTTCTACCTTACTGTTATATTGCCACACTGCCTTACTGCCTTACTGTTATACTGCCACACTGCCTTACTGCCTTACTACCTTACTGTTATACTGCAACACTGCCTCACTACCTTACTGTTATACTGCCACACTGCCTTACTGCCTTACTACCTTACTGTTATACTGCCACACTGCCTCACTGCCTTACTACCTTACTGTTATACTGCCACACTGCCATACTGCCTTACTACCTTACTGTTATACTGCCATACTGCCTTACTGTTATACTGCCACACTGCCTCACTGCCTTACTGCCTTATTGTTATACTGCCACACTGCCTTACTGCCATACTGCCCTACTACCATACTGCCTCACTGCCTTACTACAGAACTGCTTTACTGACAAAATACCAGTCCATGGGAATAAGGTGTCCTGACTAGAGGAGTAACTGAATGTGCTGCGTGTCTTCAAATTGCAATCACATTGCACGCAGCTCACCACAAGCAGCTAGTTACATGAGAGTTTCAGCCAGCCTGAGGAAGGATGTGCGGTCAGATTCCTTTTCTCTAGGAAGAAGTCCCACTGCTGTTTCAAGTAACTCACAGATGGTAGAGTATCTAAAGCCAGGCTAGCTAGATAGCTAATGCTAATTTGATTAGCATGCATGCTGGGACCGACCCATTTCCACTGTCCACTCCGATCATCATTGAACAGTTACAGCTACACCCTTGACCCTGCAATCTGCTACCGATGTTGGGCCGAGCCCATCGACCTGTCAAAACAGAGCTTCCTCCGGGCCCTCGCTCGCCGCTCGTCATTTTTCATCTCTCCATCTACCTTGTCAAGTCGGGGGGAGTGGGGGGAGAAGGAGGAGGGGTGCCGGCGTGTACCTGTCAGAGTGTTACCTCCAAATGACCTCGCCGGATCTTATCAATGCTTTCATCCGCTGTCCTGCACGCTCCGCTCACCCAGACCCCGTCCTGCTGCCTCTCTGCCTGTCTCTCACCATCGCGGACGGCCACATTCCTGCCGGGTTACGGGCTGCTCATGCGTGGTGCGAGATTAAGTCATAAAATAGCATCAGTTGAGAGCAGGCCGTGCTTTGAACCGCGGTTTAAATTATGAATGGCTTTCTAGTAACTTGTAGGCCTGCTGATAACGCCGCTACCAGAACCCCGCTGTCCAAGAGTCAAAACATGGCATATGGTGGGTTACTGTATTATTAATCCCCTCATAACTATTCCAAAGTGCGGAGTACCTCTGTGCAAACACATGCTCTCAGTGTGACTTACGATTTCCTACAACCGACTTGACAGCGTGCTTGGACTGGTCGCTGTCTCTCGGCACGTTACCTGTACAGTACTGAGCATACACCATATTGGCCAAAGCTATTTTCACCCATCCAGCTCACTGGTGTTCCCATCATTTCCATGGCCACAGGTGTATAAACCAAGCAGCTAGGCATGCAGGATGCCACCTGTGCAACTACGTTTGGTGGAGGGGTACTCTAAGGAACTCTAAATGCTTCAGCAGACCAAGAGACTCTGGACCATTTCATGCTCCCAACTTTGGGGGACAGTTTGGGGACGGCCCCTTCCTGTTCCAACATGACCGCACACCAGTGCACAGAGCAAGCTCCATAAAGACATGGATGAGCAAGTCTGGTGTGGAGGAGCTGGACTGGCCTGCACAGAGTCCTGACCTCCACCCGATAGAACACCTTTGGGATGGATTAGAGCGGAGACTGAGAGCCAGGCCTTCTCGTCCAACATCAGTGTCTGACCTCACAAACATGCGTCTGGAAGAATGGTCATAACCACATTCCTAACCCGTGTGGAAAGAATTCCCAGAAGAGCTGGAGCTGTTATAGCTGTAAAGGGTGGAGCATCATATTACAGCCTATGGGTTAAGCATGGGAAGTCACCCAAGTTCATATGCGTGTGAAGGCAGACGAGCAAGCACTTTTGGCAGTACAGGGTCAGAGAGTCGGAGACCACCCTTCATTTACTCTACATTAACAGGTGGCATACGAGTTTCTCCGGTTCTCAGGTACTATGAGCCTAATCAGAAGTACATAGCACACCTAACAACCACCTGGGAGACCTAGCAGACCTGCCACCATCAGATAAACAGCACTTAACGCTTTCATCTTTGAGAGGGAGGAGAACATCAAGCCCCTAGAACATCCACATCCATCCTTCCACTCTGAGTAGACACCTCAATGCTATAGAGGTCTGAAAGGAGGTGTAGCTGTTCCAGAAGCTCCTCTCTGAGAAAAGGAGACCCACACATTTAGCAAAGAAGCTGCTGGTGTATGTATCATCTAGCAGAGTTATCTGCAGGCTGGTGATGGAGGTGTCTGGGTCTATTGCTGTTTAGTAAACTACATACCCCCCCATCCCAGCACTGTGTGGTTCATTAGCCTGAGGAGCCACCTGAGGAGCCACCTGAGCCTTACAGCGTAGCGTCCGGTGCTGGAGGTGGAGCTTGTAGGCCTTTGCTAGGCGTAGCCATAGGAAGCTCTGTTCTGCATTTGCCTTTAATGGAGTTCATCTGGAGCTGAAATGATCCAGACAACGCAGAGGTCAACGCAGAGTTTAGCATCTGTCTGTCGCTCTATCGCTCTCCCTCGCTCGCTCCTCTTCTCCTCCTCCTTCTTTTTGCCCCTCTCAGGGGAGTCCATTGTTCGTCCAAATTAGAATAAATTCAGATACATATTCAGCGTATTGTGATTATTCTGACTGCGAGGGTCATCTTGATCATCTCCAAGTCTCTCCTCCAGGACGTCCAGTATTTATGGTTACCATCCAACACCTAGTTGATCTAATCAGCCCTCCATTAAATTCAATCTGGTGGTCCATGTGGTGGCTGGAGTGCAGCGAAAGGTCAGGAACCAGTGATTTAGGTCTGCCTAGGACATTCGCACAGCGCTGTGTGTCTTACATGCGTCAGATGTTAAACTGGAGATGCTATAGGTAGTATAAAAGGGGATCTGTTATGGTTTTCCAGGTTGTCCTCTTTCCTTCCGTATGTCGAAGCTTTGTGTCC
The DNA here is from genome assembly GCA_024036415.1 of Prochilodus magdalenae. Classification (NCBI taxonomy): domain Eukaryota; kingdom Metazoa; phylum Chordata; class Actinopteri; order Characiformes; family Prochilodontidae; genus Prochilodus; species Prochilodus magdalenae. The sequence goes on from JAMWET010000751.1 coordinate 153,207, forward strand.
ACAGTACACGACAGTGGGAGGAATTCTCTTCCATAGAAAACACGTTTCTCAGCTGCCGCAAACGCCTTGTTGGAATTCCAGCCCTTTTCTCTGTTACAAGGTGACATCATCATGTAACACTGCCCTTATCGCCCGCCTACTGACAAGCTTGGCACAAACTCACCCAACACACAGAGAGCTAAAGCAGTTCAAACCTCACCACTCTGAAACCTGTCTGCTCCGGCCTAGCTTGTGATGGTGGGTCTTCCAGCTTGTTCTACCAGACTTTCAGAATCGGGCTCCGGATCAAACTGGAACAGCAGAACCGCACCATTGTAAGTTAATTCTGAATCTAACAGACATTAGACTTTACTCTGGAAGATCAGTTACCTGTTTTAATACACCCATCATCAACAGAACAGCTGCACCCAGAAGGAGGTGTGGGAGTGCGGTGCTGTTGGGAAGGAAGATAAAGGTGACCAGGATCAATAACTGATGATAAATTTAGACTGATATGATCAATATTTATTGAGCTACACATACAGAAGTCTGTCTCTCAGTATGGCGTCGGGCCGCCGTGTTTGCTAACCCAACACGCCAGACGTCTCGGTATGGAGCTGTAGAGGTTCCTAATGGAGTCCAGTGATAATCCATCCCATGCAGCTTGAACATCCTCACACAGTTCCTGCAGATGGTGCGGTAGGGGTGGAGGTGGAGGGACACCAGGTCTTCTGGATGTGTGCCAACAAACCGCTCATCTTGGTGCTGACCACGGTGCCTCCACACACGGGTTCGTTGGGCGTCTCCACCAAGACTAAAGCGGGACTCGTCACTGAAGATGACCCGCTGCCATTCTGAGTCACTCCATGACAGTCTGGTACGACACCACTGCAGTCTTTGGTGATGGTGACGTGGTGTTAAGGACAGTCGTGGTAACGGTCTGTGTGCATGTAGTCCTGCGTGGTGCAGCCGTCTGCCGATGGTGCTGCACTAACAGGAGGACTCATGGAGGACACCACTGCTCGCTGGAGGTCTGTAATGGTGGTGTTGGGTCAGTCAGGTACAGAGATAAGACCCGTCCTTGCCTACGTCACATGTGCAGCCCAGCGTGTCTCACAATGTCAAACCTGCACACCAAGTTTTAGCCCTGTGGGTTGATTCCTACTGGGTGCAGCTGTTTGTGCAGCTATTGTTTGGATGATGGGGTAATAAACTCGTCGATCACATGTCTGGATAAAAGTCGATCTGATTCAGTCCTAGCGGTGCATCCATATTCCCAACATAACGTTGCAGGTTTTTCTGCCTGGCTGGTGTGCACTGTGCTGGGCTGGGGAGAAGACCACACGACCTCTGGCTGGGATGTTTCAAAGCGCAGGTGTAAATTCTGTATATTCGAATGTAATAAATGATTAAAATGCCCATCCCTACTGTACACCCTGCTATTTCATCGTTCTCCACTTTCTCTCTCCTTCACTCCTTTCTTGTTTCTCTGCTGGTCTTCTCGGGACTGGAGGTTGTCTTGCATCCTTGCTTCTGGATGTTGTCATCGCCATGGCCTGTGATGCACACTGTGGTATTGGAGATTTCATCTCAGGAAGAGTCACCTGTGATTTCTGCGTCCCTCTCAGAGCATGAATAATAGAGGGCTATCTCATTAGAGCGTGCAGCAGGCCCTCAGATTAAAAATCAATGCACGCTCTCCACACTGCAAATGAACATGAGCAGGGCGCCTCTCTCCGCGGATGGAGACCGCGCGGATACAGACGCATATCCATCAGGAACGAGTCGATCGCTTCCTTTGAGCTCTCGGCTCATTGACCTCTCGCTGGAGCGACCTTACCTTAACTGCCTCGAAATGCCTGCTAACGTGTTTCCCTTGGGAATGTTAAACCCAGGTTTGGGAACAGCTAACAACAGCCTGTTTCTGTCTGGATGGCTTAATTAAGTGCTTGGCTGTGTTAGGTAATACTTGTTTAGTATCAAGGGCGTAAGGTTTGGTCGTAACAGGGCAGGAGCACAACAACAACCCAACCCAAACAATACAGTGGTGAGTAAGATACCTACAAGGTGGCCAGGATCAATAACTGATGATAAATGTAGACTGATATGATCAATATTTATTGAGCTACACATACAGAAGTCTGTCTCTCAGTATGGCGTCGGGCCGCCGTGTTTGCTAACCCAACACACCAGACGTCTCGGTATGGAGCTGTAGAGGTTCCTAATGGTGTCCTGTGATAATCCATCCCATGCAGCTTGAACATCCTCACACAGTTCCTGCAGATGGTGCGGTAGGGGTGGAGGTGGAGGGACACCAGGTCTTCTGGATGTGTGACTACAAACCGTTCATCTTGGTGCTGACCACGGTGCCTCCACACACGGACTCGTTGGGCGTCTCCACCAAGACTAAAGCGGGACTCGTCACTGAAGATGACCCGCTGCCATTCTGAGTCACTCCAGAGACCAGGACGTATTAAGTCTGAGTCACATCTGAGACAGGGACGTTTCAGGTTCAAGTCAAGACCAAGATTGGAAGGTATTGAGTCTGAGTCAAGACAGAGACAGGGACATATCATGTCTCAGTCAAGACAGAGACTGAGTCAGCGTAACATAATTTAACTCAGTCTCTGTCTTGGCTCAGACATGATATGTCCCTGTCTCTGTCTTGACTCAAAACACCCACACCTCTGTCTTGACTTGGCTTTGAAATGTCTCAGTCTCTGTGTTAACTCTGACTTGAGTCACAACAGAGACCAGGACATAGTGAGTCAAGACAGTGAATGCGTCGATCAGGTCTACGTAATGACAGAGACCCGGACGTATCGAGTCTGACTGAGACTGGAAAGTATCGAGTCTGAGTGAAGGCCGGCATGTGTGCGTGTTGAGTCAGTTATTGTGTGCAGGGAGGTTTGCTCTTTGAGACACTGGAGCTGTGATCAGAGCGTGCAGGGATGAAGATGAGCAGGACAGGAAACAGAGTCGAGACTTCTCTACAGACCCTCAGTCGCCCCTGCTCTGCCTTTAATCCGGGTTGCAGCTGCAGCGTGCGGGTCTTGCGTTAGTGAGAGCTGATCTGAAGGCTGGTTTTCCATGCTCCTCTCCGAAGAGGGGAACAGGCGAGGGAGGACGAGCCACTCTAAGACGTTCCTGTGCCATTGTGTGGGCAGGCTGTGAGTCTGTATTCGCTGATAAGTGCTGGAGCTTCAGGAAAGTCTATCCACACACTTCCTAATGGTGTGAACAGAGTCCGCCCTTCTGCGGCCCTAACAGGCTCCGCTCTTCCGGGACGGCCTTCCTTCGGCCTAATCCCGGGATCTGAATACACAAATTCCACCTGATTTAGTCTCAGTTTTGCCGTTGCCAACAAATTTCCAGTGCCGAATGCGAGAGTTGGGAATAGTGAGGCAATACAAGGGCCATAACATCTCCTACCACGTGTTCCTTGTTGTTGACCAATAGGAGGACGGAGCACTCTCTAGGGTAAAGATACAATCAACATCAAAAGAATATCTGCACCCCGATGGAATCAGCCTACAGGACCGATACTTGGTGTGTAGGTTTGACGCCATGAGACAAGCGAATGATTCAAGTTTCAAGTTCGGCCGCACATGTGACGTAAGCATGGGCCGTGAGCAGTGGTGTCCTCCATGAGTCCTCCTGTTAGTGCAGCACCATCGGCAGACGGCTGCACCACGCAGGACTACATGCACACAGACCGTTACCACGACTGTCCTTAACACCACGTCACCGTCACCAAAGACTGCAGTGGTGTCGTACCAGACTGTCATGGAGTGACTCAGAATGGCAGCGGGTATGTGATGTGCAAGGATGGATTCATACCCAAATCGGTTGAGAGCGTCTTCCATATGGACGAGTGTGTCCAGAGAATGCCACCGAAATGTTGACCTTCATGAGCCATGCACTGCCGCCGGTCATAATAAAGTGACTCGGCTGTGTACGAATGTATTTGAAAACCGAACGGCGTCCCCGCCTCTCCAGGAACTTCACGGGTCGACCAGAAAGAGTTATTTTGTCGTCTTGGCGATGAAGTTTGAGAACCCAAAAAAGATGGGGGGTGAACAGAGAGGGAAAAGTTTGCGGCAGGGTCGAGCTGCCAGTCGAGGCGGAGATTGAAGCCCCTCATTAGCCGGACCAGATGTGGCCCAGATGTGGACCGAGGAGATCTCCAGAGCTACTTCTCTCCAGACTCTCAGTGGAGGGCTGCTGGTGTGTGTGAGGGGGCGTGTCCTGTTTCTCTCTCCACTGAGTTACAATGAGCCTGAAAAATCAAAATATGGGCCATGCATAAAACCCCGCCGATGCTGATGATCGTGGACGGCCCGGGCGTTTTCTAATATTTATCACAGCCAGGGCAACAGGGAACGAGAAGAGAGAGAGAGAGAGTGCGTGAGAGAGAAAGAGTGAGAGAGAGAGAGAGAAAGAGTGAGAGAGAGAGAGAGAGAGAGAGAGAGAGAGAGAGAGAGAGAGAGAGAGAGTGCAGTGGTGTCGTACCAGACTGTCATGGAGGGACTCGGAATCAGTACGTCGTGGTCTTGGTCATTTTCAGCAGACTGTTGAGTTGAGTAGAACTTTGCAGGAGTGTGTGCAGATGTCTTTGAGAGGCTGAGAGCGCTATAAAGCACCGAGTGAGGCTCTCAGTACTGTATGTGTGCAGCTCTTCCTCACACACACACAGTGTTGAGTGAGTAAACAATGTGAGAAGACAAACATTATTATTATTCAGAAACATAAAGGCGAACAAAATGAGGCAGAACCTATAACAGCCCGAGGCCTCCAGTTTATTTCCTGCTTATTTCTTTTCTTCACCCACCGCTTCACATCCTCCTCCCATCCTCCTCCCATCACAGAGGAGCAGAACATCCAAACACGCTCGCCGTGACAGCTCTGGCGTTCATCCACCTTCTGAAGAGCTGCAGGACGTCTCTGTCCTGTTCATTTCAGTCCTCACCTTAAATTCACACCTCCTTCATCATCATCATCATCATCCTCCTCCCTCGCTCTCTCTTTCTGTCTGTCTCTCTTTATCTAGTCCTTTCTTTGCTCCATAAGGTTCCTCTGAGAATCACTGACTCCCTCTCTGTGTACCTACTGAAGTGACTGACCAATTCATTTATTTCTTCACTTCTTTATTTTCGAATTGTTTATTAATTGACTGTACTTTAGCCTGTCTGTACTTTAGCCCGTCTGTACTTTAGCCCGTCTGTATTGTAGCCTGTCTGTACTTTAGCCTGTCTGTACTTTAGCCCGTCTGTATTGTAGCCTGTCTGTACTTTAGCCCGTCTGTACTTTAGCCCGTCTGTACTTTAGCCCGTCTGTATTGTAGCCTGTCTGTACTTTAGCCTGTCTGTACTTTAGCCCGTCTGTACTTTAGCCTGTCTGTACTGTAGCCTGTCTTACTTTAGCCTGGCTGTACTGTAGCCTGTCTGTACTGCAGTCTGACTGTACTGTAGCCTGTCTGTACTTTAGCCTGTCTGTACTGTAGCCTGGCTGTACTGTAGCCTGTCTGTACTGTAGCCTGGCTGTACTGTAGCCTGTCTGTACTGTAGCCCGTCTGTACTTTAGCCCGTCTGTACTTTAGCCCGTCTGTACTTTAGCCTGTCTGTACTTTAGCCTGTCTGTACTGTAGCCTGGCTGTACTGTAGCCTGTCTGTACTGTAGCCCATCTGTACTTTAGCCGTCTGTACTTTAGCCCGTCTGTACTTTAGCCTGTCTGTACTTTAGCCTGTCTGTACTTTAGTCTGTCTGTACTTTAGCCCGTCTGTACTTTAGCCTGTCTGTACTTTAGCCTGTCTGTACTGCAGTCTGACTGTACTGTAGCCTGTCTGTACTGTAGCCCATCTGTACTTTAGCCCGTCTGTACTTTAGCCTGTCTGTACTTTAGCCTGTCTGTACTTTAGTCTGTCTGTACTTTAGCCCGTCTGTACTTTAGTCTGTCTGTACTTTAGCTTGTCTGTACTTTAGCCCGTCTGTACTTTAGCCCGTCTGTACTGTAGCCCGTCTGTACTTTAGCCCGTCTGTACTTTAGCCCGTCTGTACTTTAGCCCGTCTGTACTTTAGCCCGTCTGTACTTTAGCCTGTCTGTACTGTAGCCTGTCTGTACTGTAGGAGATCTTAGCACCCCACAGGGCTCAGATGGTCAGTACAGGAGCCCACGTGTTAGATGATAGTACTGTTTTAGTCGCTGTAAGTTTGTTTTATTTTGAGAATCAAGTTGATTTGTGTCTAAGCCGGTCACTCCCCCTCCCCCGAATTAGAGTCGCTCCATCACTGGAACTTCCCTCAGCTCCTAATTGACAGATTTCTTTTATTTCCCTCTCGAACTGACAGCAGCGACTGGTAATTTGTCCCCCAGAGTCACTTCAGTAGCCGGCCAGGCTCGTTAACGTATAGCCTCGGTGCCCATCTCCTTCCTTGCGCTCTCCATGGCAGCCGCAAATAAATCAGGGAAACAGCGTCTTTCGCACGTTCATTAATAGGCACAACATGCGTCCGCACCCACCCCCCACCATTCTCTGAGTGGACTTTGATCGAAGCCTGGCCCTTTTGAACGCCGCCGTCCTTAGTCTCGCCCTGTAGCAGCTTGTCTGGCCGTCCAGCCTCTGATTTATTAGTCCTTTAAGAAGAGGCAATGAAAAAGCAGTTCCGCGAGCTGTGTTTGCTCGGGGGGGCCCGGCTGTGCGGCCCCCGAGCGGCTCTTTTGTTCCCTGTGGAAGGTCCTCTGTGAGCGCGGGAGAGGCGGCCGGGCTGGACGTTTGCCAGCTTCATGATTAAAAAGAGTTTCTGTCTGAATTCCATTCAGATTTTGGTTACTGTTTTTGAGAGACTCACTTCCGAAGGAATCCGTTCATGAGGAATAGGTCCAGGTATGTGGGTCCGTATACACCCATCAGCCATAACAATAACACCACCTCAGTGTGTCTACACCCACTGTCCACTATATCAGCCCCACTGTCCATACAGGACACTCTGTAGGTGTACAGGTCCAGACTGTAGTCCATCTGTTTCTCTGTGTACTGTATTACCCTGTTCTTCAATGGTCAGGACCCCCACAGGACCCCCACAGAGCAGGTATGATGTGGGTGGTGGATCATTCTCAGCACTGCAGTGACACTGACGTGGAGGTGGTGTGTTAGTGTGTGTGGTGCTGGTGTGAGTGGATCAGACACAGCAGTGCTGCTGGAGTGTTTAGACACTGTGTCCACTCACTGTCCACTCTATTAGACACTCCTACCTTGCTGCTCCACCTTGTAGATGGACAGTCAGAGACGATAGCTCATCTGCTGCTGCACAGTGCAGTGTTGGTCATCCTCTAGTCCTTCATCAGTGGGCACAGGACGCTGCCCACAGGACACTGCCCACAGGACACTGCCCACAGGACGCTGCCCACAGGACGCTGCCCACAGAACCCTGCACACAGGACACTGCCCACAGGACGCTGCCCACAGGACACTGCCCACAGGACACTGCCCACAGGACGCTGCCCACAGGACACTGCCCAAAGGACGCTGCCCACAGGACACTGCCCACAGGACGCTGCCCACAGAACGCTGCACACAGGACACTGCCCACAGGACTCTGCCCACAGGACACTGCCCACAGGACGCTGCCCACAGGACATTGCCCACAGGACGCTGTTGGCTGGATAGTTTTGGTTGGTAGGCGATTCTCAGTCCAGCTGTGACACCGAGTCGTCCAGCAGCAGAGGTGTCTCAGCCTGTTTGCGTGTGAGGTGTCGTCTTCTTAACGTCCCTGGTGTCTACCGTCTACACCGTCAGCTTTAGGAGTAGCAGTCCGGCTGCAGAGGCTGCACAGGCCTGTCAGCTTTACTGCTCCTGGTGAATCCGGGGTCTGTATCTTGACTTCCCGGTTTCCTGGAGACTAGGCAATGCAGTTCGGTAATCAGAACCATGAAGGAACAGGAAACAGAACGTGTGTTATACTTTAGGTTCTTCACAGTAGCCACATCTTGCTATGATGACAGCTTTGCACACTCCTGGTTTCCCTCTGTCAGCTTCATCAGGTAGTCTGGCTCTAAGAGCGTCTTGGCAAAGCCACCAAGGGTGCGCCTAGGTCAGATACAAATTTGCATATCTCCGGTTCCCTGAGGGCTAGCAATGCGATCCAGGGCTCATCGGAAAGGCCACATCACGCACATCACGACCCGAAGAGTCACGGATCACTGTGTCACAGATTTCTATAGGTGCTTGTTCCAAAGCTCCTCCCTTCCCTGTGGTTTTGTCCCCATTAGCTAGTCAACTCAGCACATTACTGTCGAGCCGTAGTGCGCCCTCCAGTGGACAGAGGCAGAACTGCATGAACTGTATTATATATAACTAAATATATACACTTATCATCACAAGCATAGCTGCACCCAGATGGTAGCAACACAAAGGAATGAGACTTGGTGGGTTGGTTTGACATCGTGAGACATGCCAATGATTCGAGTTTCACGTTCGGCCACACACGTGATGTTGGGCCTTATCGCTGTACCTGGCTGACTATGTAAGGTCGTCCTCTTGCACGTGCTTAGCATCCTTTGTGAGTAAGTATACCTCAGAGGAGAGGTCGGAAGCAAGTCGAGTGGTTGGAGAAACTGAAGAGGGGTTGAGTCATAGGGCTCCAGGAAGCGGGATGGTGTTATTGCATATTGCGCGCCATACCGGTTGTGCGGCTACTACCCTAGCACGCTGTAGGCAGCAGTGGATAGAAGAAGGAACGCACCAGCGACAAGACCTACACGACCTACAGCACCACGGAGAGGGAGAACAGACAGATTATCAAGACACCATTGGGGACATTCATATCATCGCTGTCCAAAGAAAACCATGTATCTCCATTTTTGTTGATTTTTACTTTTATGACTCATTTGATCACATGAGCTGCTGTTTACACTGTGTGGAAATTCAATGAAGAATGGACCAACAGAAATGGCCCAAAACTGCTTGGAAAGACGTCTGGTTCCATTGACTTCTATTCAAATGAAATGAGGTTTTTGGCCTCTCCTGTAAAGTTGTCATTTTGGAGATACCTGTTTTTCTCTGGACAGCAACGACATATAAATGGACAATGAAACTGAAACACCTGGTTTTAGACCACAGTCATTTATTAGTATGGTGTAGGGCCTCCTTTTGCGGCCAATACAGCGTCAGTTGGTCTTGGGAATGACATATACTGCGTCCTGCACAGTGGTCAGAGGGAGTTTAAGCCATTCCTCTTGCAGGATAGTGGCCAGGTCACTATGTGATGCTGGTGGAGGTTCGTCCTTCTTGGTGGTATGCTGACATTACCCTGGATACCGTGGCTCTTGATACATCACAAAGACTTGCTGTCTTGGTCACAGATGCGCCAGCAAGACGTGCACCAACAGTTTGTCCTCTTCTGAACTCTGGTATGTCACCCATAGTGTTGTGTGCATTGCAGTATGTTGAGCAGAACTGTGCTCTTACCTGCTAACTGAACCTTCACACTCTGCTCTTACTGGTGCAATGTGCAGTTAATGAAGATTGGCCACCAGGCTGGTCCAATTTAGCCATGAGACCTCCCACACTAAAATGACAGGTGTTTCAGTTTCATTGTCCTACCCCTGTATATATGTATGTTAGAGCAGCCTAGCGGGGGAGTATGGAGGGAGGACTATCGCGGTGTAGCACAAGGCATCCAGTGTGAGTACACCCTTACAGTTGAGCAGCGCAGCGCTAGTAAGCCGGAAAGCTCTGTTTCCCTTCAGATCATACAGGGATCATGTGCTCATCCCGATTCCAGGAGCAGATGTATGATGGATGGTGCTATTCCGGTAGAAGGTCAGCAGTCCTGCTGCCTCACTTGTGATTCACCTCACTTACCACCACACACATACGCACTCAGGGCGCTGTGTACCCCTCCGCTCCGGTCAGCGTGGATGCTGCTCTGGGCCATTTCTGACTTCTCCTAGTACACAGTCTCGCTGCTGGCGACCTTAGCCCATCAGTTAGCTCCTTGTGTGTTTCGAACAAGGCTGGCCTGTCGGAACACGGCTCCCAGCACTGGCCTGAAGTTGTGGGTGGGTTTTCAGAGGCAGAGTGTGGAGCATGCCGGGGTCACCCGCACTCATTCACACGTGATGGCCTAAACCGGGGGATTGTTTGTGTTGAGGTCGGCGATGTGCTCGGCTGTTTTCAGTCATGGGTGGTGAGCAGAACACTAGGCTGTTCCCAGTGGGGGTGATGGGAACTGAGCTCTAAACGCTCCCTCACAGAAAGATGCTACCTGCAGTGGTCATGAATACGCTGCCTGAGATGCTGTTTAACGTTAAAGCCCATTTAGGGTGGAGGGACACAGGCCGCCGGGGGCTGTGAGGCAAAATAGCCCCCATAGGAACCTTATTATTCCTCTTTCATCTGTTTACAGTTTCCCAACGAATCTGATTTAAGACCTGTTGGGATGGGTGTAGTCCTATGTGGGGAGGTGGAGTCATGTGGAGTTACTGCAGGACGTCTGTACAGTTCAGGACTGATTCACACGGGATAGGGAATCTCGGCGTAAATGACTCAGATGGGAGTGGCTTCTCGATTTAGACACCTCCAGAAACACATGCGTCCACCAACCAAACCAGTACACCAACCTAAACTATCCAGAGGGCCGCGTCCTGTGGGCAGCGTCCTGTGGGCAGCGTCCTGTGGGCAGCGTCCTGGGGGCAGCGTCCTGTGGGCAGCGTCCTGTGGGCAGCGTCCTGTGGGCGGTGTTATGTGTCCACTGATACAGTAGAGGGTGATGACGTCCTATAACCCACTGATAGTAATAATATAGGTTCTGTAAATTAGCAGCTACATGTTTAGAACACGTATGTAGGCTACGCCAGGCTACAGTGACTTACCCAAAGCTGGCAGAGGCGTCCCGCCTTTGAGGAGGCCTTTGGCTCGTCCTATGGAGTGTTGTATGTCCTGCTCTGAGGTTGTATGTCTCACTCTAACTCCTGAGGTTCACCACAGACGACCCGAGGTATGTATCCTCGAGCACCTCCATTCTCGAGAATACCTGGAACCTCGTTCCATGTGTGGAAAATGGCTCCAGAGCAGATGTTAATGATTGGCTAAAAGGAGGGACTGCATGTGGGCGTGGCCAAAGACCATAGTGTGAAGGAAGTAGCTGAATCTGCAGGTGTGTGGAAGCGTACGGTCATACGGGTCTACCAGCAGTGGATACAATCCCAGTCTACAGGGAATTCTCCTCGGGATTGTGCTAGAGTAGGCATCCACTGAATGTGAGTGTTGTATGTCCTACAGCTCCTGAGGGTCTGTGGTATGTGTGCCATGCACGACGAAACTAAATGGTTACCGGAGCACCTCTACTGTCCTGAGGAACACAGTGGAGAACTCCTTTTCCACAGGACATTCCGGAATGTGTCCATTTACATGGAATTTAACCTGAGGTTATTATTGTGACTCGTTTACAGGTAAAAGTAAAAGGTGCCGGGGTCTTTACGGACACAGGAGGGCGCAGTTGGTAAACAGGACTGATCTAGCACCTTCGGACAGGACTAACATCACCGAGGAGCGCCGGTGTTCTGTACATCCCCCGCCTCCCCATGGAAAACTAATCCCATCCCAGTGTAGCTGTACTCAGCGTTTCATTTTATCCCGATCGGCCAGGACACGTTCGGTGTCTGAAGCTACGAGGCTAGCGTAGCAACTCAGGAGGCAGTAGCCCCCGTTACTTGTTAGCCTGTAGCCTCAGCGCTAGGCCAGAGAGGTGAGCTGCAGGCGCTGATGGTGTTCGGGTGGAGGGGAGGAAAGTGTGAATGTGCTTTTTTGCCAAACTGCTTCTTCACCCTGCTGTGCACATTCCCCTCATGTCTTCCTACTTCTCCTTCTCTCTCCCCCCTCCCCCCGCTCCGCTCTCTCTCCTGCTTCATCTCCCCATATCTTCCATGTTCTTACCCCCGCCTCACACTTCTGCTCTGGAGCCTGTTGAGACTTGCAGGGGGTAGAGAGAGAGAGAGAGAGAGAGCCAGGGAGAGCCAGACCCGGAGCACGAGCTCTAGCTCAGCGCTATCGATTTTCTGGCACCGGCTCGGCTAGATTAAGAAATGCCGATACTGGGCTTCCACCCCGGCTCCCTGGTTCACGTTAAGTTCACTTGTCATTTTCCATAATTCTGATAAAATCAAGATGCTTTACAGTGATGCGGTTAGGCCGCCCATGGCCCAGCCTGATCGAATTAGGTTGCTGTGTTGGGCCATTATGCACCAGGCGGCTGCGTACCCAACACTTAATGGAGCTCTGCTTATTACCTCTGCTCTTAAAACCCTGGAATTCAGAGAGAGAGAGCGGGAGGAGAGAGAGAGAGGGAGAAGGAGTAGAGAGGTCAGAGTGGGGAAGAGAAAGAGAGAAGGAGAGGGAGAGAAAAGAGAAAGAGGGAGGAGAGAAGTGAAAAGAGAGAGAGAAAGGAGGGAGATAGGAGAATGAGGGAGGGAGAAGGAGGAGAGAGGTCAGAGTGGAGGATAGAAAGAGAGAAGGAGAGGGAGATAAAAGAGAGAGAAGGGGAGAGAAAGGGAGAAGGAGAGAGTAAGGGGGAGAGGGAGAGAGAGACAGGAACACAGACAGAAAAGAGAGAGAAAGAAAGAGAGAGAAGGAGAGAGTAAGGGGGTAGAGGGAGAGAGTAAGGGGGAGAGGGAGAGAGAGAAGGAGAAGGAGAAAGTAAGGGGGAGAGGGAGAGAGAGACAGGAACATGGAGAGAAAAAAAGAGAGAGAGAAGGAGAGAGTAAGGGGGAGAGGGAGAGAGAGGAGCACAGAGAGAAAAAATAGAGAGGGACAGTTAAAAAAAGGGGGAGAAAGAAAGAGAAAGGAGAGAGGCAGGGAGAAGGGGGAGAGAGGTCAGAGAAGGGGAGAGAGAGAAGGAGAGGGAGAGAGGGAGAGAGAGAAGGAGAGGGAGAGAGGGAGAGAGAGAAGGAGAGAGTAAGAGGGAGAGGGAGAGAGAAACAGGAACAGAGAGAGAAAAGAGAGGGAGAGGAAAAGGGGAAGAGCGATAGGAGAGAGGGAATGAGAAGGGGGAGAGAGAGAAAAGAGGAAGAGAGTGGGGAAAAAGAGAGTGGGGAAGATGGAGAGAAAGAAGGAGAGAGTAAAGGAGGAGAGGGAGAGAGTGGGGGGGAAGGGAGAGAGAGAAGGAGAGAGTAAGGGCGAGAGGGCGAGAAAAACAGGAACAGAGAGACAGAGAGAGAGAGACAGAGAGAGAAAGAGAGAGAAAGAGAGAGAAAGAGAGAGAGAGAAACAGGAACAGAGAGAGAGAAACAGAGGAAAAGAGAGAGAGAGAGAGAGAGAGAGAGAAAGAGAGAGAGAGAGAGAGAGAGAAAGAGAGAAACAGAGAGGGAGAGAGAGAGAGAAAGAGAGAGAGAGAGAGAGAGAGAGAGAGGGAGAGAAACAGAGGAACAGAGAAAGAGAGAGAGAGAGAGAGAGAGAGAGAGAGAGAGAGAGACTCTCTGTGCCTGGCGTTAGCAGTTAGGCTCCTCCTCCGAGCGAGTAGAGATGCACTGTGTTCGCGGCAGCTGGAACAGACGTGGTGAAGTTTCTCATCTCCTGGTGAAAGCATACGCCGCCTCCTTCGCCCTCCCAGCATCCAAAACAGGAAACAGTCCTAGCGTCCTGACGCTGTATCCGTCAGTCCCGTCCTCACGAGGAGGGAGTTCAGCAGACCCTCTCTCAGCCAGTAAGGGCGTCTGTATGGTAATGTGGTGGGGCTGGATACTTTGCTCCCAGCAGTTTGCATGGGGAATGGCAGGAGAGGACATTAAGGAGCGCTTTATATGCAGGGAGTCGCTGCCTGACTTGTGGCTCTGTGGCGGGATGGGAGGAGATTTAGCCTAAATTCCATATTAGAGGAGGTCATTACGTTAGTTCGGTTTACATCAAGCGTCCTCAGTGAACAGAACGCTCCAGTGTCTCCACTTATTAGCCACTGCCTTCGGAATTACGGTGAGGAATCTTTCCAATCTAGACATGCTTAGTGTCTGAGGCTCCGGGCTAGGCTTGTATCAGACATGAGGCGAGGCAGGCTTATTTATTGGCAGTTTGAGGCGCCAAAGGAAACGAAAACAGGAGTGCTTAGGAGTGACAAACTGAAAAACAAAAAGATGTGCAAGAAGTGACGCTGGTGGAGGCAGTGGAGGCAGTGGAGGCACTGTAATCAACCTCACTGGCGTCAACCTCACTGGCATCAACCTGGCTGACGTCAACCTCACTGGCATCAACCTCGCTGGCGTCAACCTCACTGGCATCAACCTCGCTGACGTCAACCTCACTGGCATCAACCTCGCTGGCGTCAACCTCACTGGCATCAACCTCGCTGGCGTCAACACTGACTGGCATCAACCTCACTGGTGTCAACCTCACTGGTGTTAACCTTGCTGACGTCAACCTCACTGGCATCAACCTCACTGGTGACAACTTCACTGACACCAACCTCACTGGTTTCAACCTCACTGGTGTTAACCTTGCTGACGTCAACCTCACTGGCATCAACCTCGCTGGCGTCAACCTCACTGGCACCAACCTCGCTGGCGTCAACACTGACTGGCGTCAACCTCACTGGTGTTAACCTTGCTGACGTCAACCTCACTGGCATCAACCTCGCTGGCGTCAACCTCACTGGCACCAACCTCGCTGGCGTCAACACTGACTGGCGTCAACCTCACTGGTGTCAACCTCACTGGTGTTAACCTTGCTGACGTCAACCTTGCTGGCATCAACCTCACTGGTGTCAACCTCGCTGGTATCAAACTCACTGGCATCAACCTCACTGGTGACAACTTCACTGGCATCAACCTCACTGGCATCAACATTGCTGGCATCAACATCGCTGGCGTCTTTGGCACAGTAGGCATTAGGGAAGCAGATAACGCAGCTGTGTTGCCATTTCTGCTGCCTCCAGCAGTATGAAGATTGGCATCGTGAGCTGTAAAGAGGTTGCTGAAAATGAATGGTAGTCTATTGGAGGAACGAGGGATGAGTAGACGACTCATAGAGGAGTGACGGTCAGTATGGCTGTGGATTAGAGTTTGGGGATCCTCCCTGAGGGAGCACATGCGGTTTGATGGCTGTAGGGTAAAAGGAACAATAGGGTTTATATGGGGGTGTAAATGAATGGGACTCTATGGGAGGAACAAGGGATGGGGAAAAGATAAACAGACGAGTGCAGGTCAGACCAACATTGAATTTGTGGGACTTACGGATGTAAACAGAGCACATGTAAAACTTAATTTAAAAAATCGGAATTTAACTTCGTTTTTAGGAATACCACAGGAAAAGTTGTACACACACACCATTCCCGATCAGACCCAACTGTTCCTTCCATAGACTCCCATTCATTTTCACCCTCCATTCAAACCCCTCTGTTTCCTTTAACCTACAGCCACCAACCCACGCATACTCACTCAGGGAGGATCGCCAAACTCGAATCCACATCCATACTGACCCACACTCCTCTATGTGTCGTCTACTCATCCCCTGTTCCTTCCATAGACTCCCATTCATTTTAACCCCTTCATTCAAACCCTACTCTTTCCTTTAACCCACAGCCACCAAACCACACATACTCACTCAGGGAGGATCCCCAAACTCGAATCCACATCTGTACTAACCCACACTCCTCTATGTGTCGTCTACTCATCCCCTGTTCCTTCCACAGACTCCCATTCATTAGGCATAGATTAGCAAACGGCTAGCAGCACGCTTGAGCTCCGCATTCACTCTGCCTGTTCTTCGGGAAACACACTTCTCCGGTCAGAACAAGTGAAGCGGGCAGTGATTTGGAGGTCTGACCTCTACAGTCATTGTGTGTGCACGTACGTAAGTAGGCCATGGCGACGTCAGTCAGGCCATTAACTCGAGTGGGACCGGGGGTCTTGTCGAGTTAATCCGTGTGGGCCCTCAGGGAGCGGTGGAACGATAGCAGCGCTATAGAGGCTGATCTGTTCACTCACCGTGTTTGTGTCTGTCTGTTTAAACTCATTCAGGTCTGCCCTCGGAGGATCCGCTGCGTGTGCACATCCATGGAAACACAGGAGAGAGAGAGAGAGGAAGAGAGAGAAAGAGAGAGAGAGAGAGAGAGAGAGAGAGAGAGAGAGAGAGAGAGAGAGAGAGAGAGAGAGAGAGAGATGGTTCTATTTGTGTGGTGAAATATACAGTATCTATGGCTGCCTGTTCTAGACCTTTAGGACAAAACATGAGGGAATATCCATCCACCCTGAAAACAGTTTTCCCATCTTCAGAATCATTCCTGGTCATTGGTTCTATATAGAACCACATTTAAAACTCTGCTGCATGGTTCTTCAGGGGTTCTATTAAAAGGGGAACCTTGAGTTCTATAGCCATACCAGAGGTCATGTGAACTGATTATGGTGTTACCTGGTGCTACAGCTTGGAATCGCCCACACACCTGTGTAAGCTGTGAGGTGCTGGACACTGACCAGCCCCGATTAAGGTTCTACTCTGGCAAGGTAGGACAGTCCCCCTGCTCTGATTGGTCAGGCTACCGCGAGACCCCGCCCATGATGATCATGCAGAAGCACCATCTGGAGGTAGACTAAATAAAATGAGGCTCTGTGTAAATAAGCTCCGCCCTCTTTTTTATTTAGCTATGCTAGTTACTTGGTGCTAATGCTAGTAGCTAACGTTAGCTATGCTAGCTACTGGCTCCATCTGGACACCAACACACAGTAGGTTAAAGCGGATCCTCACTATGGAGCTCTCAGTTTAAGATGATCTGCTCCAACCGCCACACACGGATACAATCACACAGCATGGCTACTACTTACAGGCTGCTGTTGGGGTGGTGGTGCTAATAAAGGTGGAGCGTCTCTTCAGTCTCTTCAGGGTCAGACGCTGAGCGGAGCTGCTCCGTATTGTCCAGAGAGGTTTGGGAATCTGTCCGGAGTGGAATGTGCAGACTGCAGGATTAAAGTTGTGATCCTGTTAAAGATGTGGGAGCTGGAGTTCCTGTTCTCCAGCTTGTGTTGGGAATTCTCTGTTCCACCTTAAATGGTGCCACAGGACATTCTGGAACCTGTACAAGCTGCAGTATTTAAGGTGGAATGGAAGATTGGATTAGGAAGCTGGTGAACAGGAAGAACTCCAGCCTGAATTAAAGATGAACATCCACCCTGTACCGCTGACAGTCGGGATCCTTGGGAGGGGAATGGAAAGTGCCAACATCCCCATCCCAGCCTGGAACGCTGGAGTTTTCCACATAGCCCACCATGTTGGTTGTGTAGCTCCGTTGTGGTGGTATGTAGATGTTGCGGGTGTAAATGTTAATGAGACTGTTCCGTAACTGTTTAGGCTTTGGGAATCATCCCGTTTCCCTGTCCTCTTTTTGAGGGAGGAGCCACAGTGTTGGGTCACGGTGTGTCAGTTCTGTGTCCTGAGCTCTCCTCATTACACCGTCACGGTGTACGTACAGCCTTACCTGCTCAGATCTGTTTGAAGTGGCAGCAGGAGTAAAAGGATCTGTGGGCGGAGCCTCAGCAGATCAATAATCACGTTCTGAAGAAAAAAGGAGACCCTCTCTCTCTCCTCTCCCTCTTCCTCTCCTTCTCTCTCTCCTCTCCCTCTCCCTCTCTCTCCCTCTCCCTCTCCTCTCCCTCATCCTCTCCCTCTCCCTCTCCCTCTCTCTCTCTCCTCTCCCTCTCCCTCTCCCTCTCCTCTCCCTCTCCCTCTCCCTCTCTCCTCTCCCTCTCTCTCTCTCTCTCCTCTCCCTCTCCCTCTCTCTCTCCTCTCCCTCTCTCTCCTCTCTCCTCTCCCTCTCCTCTCCTCTCCTCTCTGATCCTCCTCTCCTCTCCCTCCCTCTCCCTCTCTTTCTCCTCCCTCTCCTTCCTCTCTCCTCTCCCTCTCTCCTCTCTCCTCTCCCTCTCCCTCTCTCCTCTCCCTCTCCTCTCGATCTCCCTCTCCTCTCCCTCCCTCTCCCTCCCCTCTCCTTTTCTCTCTCCCTCTCCCTTCCTCTTCTCTCTACCCTCTCTTCCCTCTAACTCTCTCCCTCTCTTTCTCTCTTACTCCCTTCCCGCCTCCTCCCTCTCTCTCCCTCTCTTTCTCTCTTCTCCCTCTCCCTCTCTCCCTCTCCCTCTCCCTCTCCCTCTCCCTCTCCCTCTCTCTCCTCTCCCTCTCTCTCTCTCTCTCTCTCTCTCCTCTCCCTCTCATCTCCTCCTGCTCCTTCAGCAGGGGTCTGTGATTTATTCGGGGGGTCTGTGCTCACACTGGGCAGACATTATCCCACTATAAAGAGGATTTAGAAATAATAACACCGTCAGACTGTACAATCAAATACCTAACGCAAAGATGGAGCTCCGCTATTAAACCCACCCGCCGCCAAGCTCTCTCTCTCTAACCCTAACCTACCTCTCTCCCTACCTCTCTCTACCTCTCTCTACCTCTCCCTCTCTCTCCCTACCTCTCCCTCTCTACCTCTCTCCCTTACTCTCTCTCACTCTCCCTACCTCTCTCTCCCTACCTCTCTCTCCCTACCTCTCCCTCTCTACCTCTCCCTCCCTACCTCTCTCTACCTCTCTCTCCCTACCTCTCCCTCTCTACCTCTCTCTTCCTTACTCTCTCTCACTCTCCCTACCTCTCCCTCCCTACCTCTCTCTCTCCCTTACTCTCTCTCACTCTCCCTACCTCACTCTCCCTACCTCTCTCTCTACCTCTCTCCCTACCTCTCTCTATCACACTTCTTCTGTCTCCCTCTTTATCTCTCTCCCTACCTCTCTCTACCTCTCTTTCCCTATCTCTCTCTCTACATCTCTCCCTACCTCTCCCTCTCTCTCCCTTACTCTCTCTTCCTCTCTCCCTTCTTCTCTCCCTCTCCATACCTATCCCTCTCTCTCTCTTGCTTTTTCTCACTCTTCCTACCTCTCTCTCTCCCTTATTCTCTCTCTCTCCCTCTCTCTATCCCACTTCCTCTCTTTCACTCTTCCTACCTCTCTCTCCCTCTCTCTCTCTTACTCTTTCTCACTCTCCCTGCCTCTCCCTTTTGCACTCTTCCTCTCTCTCTCTCTTCCCCCCTCTCTCCCTTTTTTCTCTCTCTCCATACCTATCCCTCACTCTCTCTTACTCTCTCTCCCTCTCTCACCCCCCTCTCTCTCACTCTCCCTTCCTCTCTCTCTGTCTCCCTACCTTCCTCTCGCTACCTCTTCCTCTGCCTCTCTCTTCCATCTTCTCTATCTCTTCCTACCTCCCTCTCTCTGCCTCGCTCTGTTCCTTCCTCTCTGCCTCCCTCTCACCCTCCCTGTCTCTCCCTCTCCCTCCCTCTCCCTCTCTCTCTCTCCTTTCCT
>JAMWET010000751.1:177500-197500 GCA_024036415.1 Prochilodus magdalenae
TGCTGAATGTTGGAACATTGCTGTGAGGATTTGATTGCCTCTAATTCCTTCGTTTCATACCTTGAGTGCACTCATGAAAAGGACCATGTGGGAACGTAAGGAACCGCTGCATGGTGAAAGGGTTCTCTGCATGCTGAAAGGGTTCTCGTAAGTCCCAACACTGCGTGCTCCTTGCGGGATCCGCGGAGTTTGAGCCGCTTGTGCCGTCTCGCCTGCAGCGTCAGGCCTTGTCCGGCGTTATTAAATGATCAGGAGCTCTCCGGCGTCCCACTCGAGTGAGTCTTGGCACGCGACGCACGGAGACGCTGAGCAGTGATGCCAAAAAGCGGCTTATCTTGATGGAGCGGTTCATTATCACTTTCTAATTACAGGTGGATTTCCAGGTGGATCCATTACCTGCCGGGGCTCGCTACAGGCTACACTTTGGAGAGGCGCGCATGCATCTGCGGGGGCCGATCCAGAGGGGTAGAATTACAGTGGGATGGCTGCGGGGGGTCAGGGACTGTGCTCGGCGGAGGGAGGGGGGCCCGGGGTTCTCTTTTCAGCTCCTCTGTCGGGCCACTTCATTATTCATAAAGCACAGGAGGCTCGATCTCGCCTCGAAACTGAGCACGGCTCCGAGGAACGCTGTAGCAGAGAGGAACGAGGGGAGCGGAATAATAGACACTAAATCATCACCAATTAGCAGGCATGTCTCTTTTCAGCCGGCCTGAATATGATATACCGCACACTGTCCGTCAAGCCTTTTACAATGTGTCCTCAGTGCTAATGTCCAAGAAGCTGTCCTCGGAGCCGAAAGCGTCCTTACTGTGGTCAGCGCATCTCATAGTTTCAGAGAAGTCTGAAAGATTATGGACCAGGATGGATGGGTCTTGTGGGACCTTGTGCCTCAGTTGTCTACTTGTTTCAAGTGTGGTGATGGTGGCTGCGTGTGAGTGGATCAGACAGCAGCAGTGGGGGCTGCTGCTCGTTGAGACAACTGCTGTCCACTCACTGTCCACTCTATTTACACCTCCTACCATCTGTCTTGGTCCACCTTTGTAGATGGACAGTCCAGAGCGATCAGGCTCATCTTTGACTGCCTCGCACAGTGCAGTGTTGGGCATCCTCTAGTCCTTCACCAGTGGGGACAGGACACTGCCCCACAGGACACTGCCCCACAGGACACTGCCCCACAGGACGCTGCCCACAGGACACTGGATAGTTTCTGATGGTGGACAACTCTCAGTCCAGCAGTGACAGTGATATGTTCAAGCACTCCAGCAGCACTGCTGTGTCTGACCATGTAAGTTTTACACTCGGCTGCACATGTGACGTAAGCGCGGGTCGTGTGTCTATATCTCTGTACCTGAAACTGAACCCACACCCAACAGACCATTACCAGCACCTCCAGCGAGCATGTGGTTGCTCCTCCATGAGTCCTCCTGTTAGTGCGGAAGCACCGATATCGGCAGACCGGCGTGCACCACGCCAGAGACTGACATGCACATAAAAAAAAAAAAAAAAAAAAAGACCGATTACCACGGCCTGATCCCTCAACACCACGTCACCCGTCACCAAAGACCCCCTGCAGTGGGGTCGTACACACAGACTGAATGTTGTCATGAGTGACTCAGAATGGCAGTCGGGTCATTCTTCAGTGACGAGTCCCCGTTTAGTCTGGTGGAGACGCCCAACGAATCCGTGTGTAGGAATCGTCACCGTGTGGTCAGCACCGCTGAGTGGACGGTTTTGTAGTCACACTTCCAGCAGAAGCTAACTGGTGTACTTCACCATCCACCTCCACCCCTACCGCACCATCTGCACAGGAACTGGTGTGTGAGGATGTTCAAGCTGCATATGGATGGATTATCACAGGACCCCCACCATTAGAAAACTCTACAGCTCGCCATACCGAGACGTTTTACCTCTCGGCGTGTTGGGTTAGCGGAACACGGCGTGTCCCGCACCGCAGATACTTGAGAGGACAGACTTTCTGTACTCGTGTAGCTCAATAAATATTGATCATATCAGTACTAAATGCTGACGATCATCAGTTTTATTTGAATCTTCGCTTTCTCCAACACGCAACCACACTCCCACACCTCCTTCATGGGTGCAACTACCGGTTTTCCCTCTGCACTATGTCGGGTCTGACTTTTCCTACAAACTCCTCAGTACTTCCTCTCAGCACTAAACAGCGCTGCGGCTTAAACCCCCACTTTTAGAAACCAATTTCGAGCACAGCACCGAGTCATACAGTAGTGTAATATAATTATTGGTTCTGTAAGCTTGAGCAAGTCTTTACATCGTCACTACTTTACCACCCGCGAGTGTGTGGGTGGTGTGGGTGTAGGTGAAGCTAATAGGTTCGGGGGGGTGTAGTATCTAGACAGGAAGACAGTCTCCTAAAAAGTGTGAGTATACCCCCACAAGTAACACATTCGTCCCCTCGGAGGCCCTGTGGACCTCTCTAACTTTCATTTACAGCCTCCATTCTGGTCCTGGTTTAGCATTTTCAGCTAAAGACCTTTCCAGTGGTAGTTGAGGTCTCTAGACATCTGGCATGTCTAGTCCTGTGGTCAGTCCATTTCACTCATCTAGTAGATATACAGCCAGCAGGTTCTTTGTTTGATGCGTCTGTCTCCTTTGCTCAGTGAAGAGCTTCCTGAACAGCTACACCTCCTTTCAGACCCCTGGTGTTGAGGTGTCTCCTCACAGTGGAAGAATGATCCAGAGGTGGATGTTCTGTGGTGTAGGTTCACTGGTGGTTTACAGTGTGTTGTAGACATGGAGACCCCGATTCCCATCCATACCACCACCTCACACCAAACCCGCTCTCACTCACTCTGTACACACCTCACACCAAACCCGCTCTCACTCACTCTGTACACACCTCACACCAAACCCGCTCTCACTCACTCTGTACACACCTCACACCAAACCCGCTTCTCTCCGTCACTCTGTACACACCTCACAAAACAACCACACTCTCTCCCTCACTCTGTACACAACTCATCACACCAAACCCTCTCTTGCTCGTCCCTCACTCTGTACAGCACCTCACACCAAAACCTCTCTCGACTCACTCTGTACACACCGCACACCACAAAACACCTCGCTCTCACTCACTCTGTACACAAACACCTCACACCACAACCCGCTCTACACTCACTCTGTACACACGCCTCACAATCAAACCCGCTCTCAATCACTCTGTACACCACCTCACAACCAAACCCTCTCTCCCCTCACTCTGTACACACACTCACACCAAACCCACTCTCCCCTCCACTCTGTACACCACCTCACAACCCAAACCCTCTCTCTCTCACTCTGTTCACACCTCACACCAAAACCATGCTCTCACTCACTCTGTACCACACCCTCACACCAAACTCCTCTACATCCCTCACTCTGTACACACCTCACACCAAACCCGTCTCGCACTCACGGGGGTACACACCTCACACATACAACCCGCTCCCCTCACTCTGTACACCACCTCACACCAAACCCTCTCTCCCTCACCTACTCTGTACACACCGCACACCAAACCCTCTCTCCACTCACTCTGTACACACCTCCCCACACCAAACCCCCTCTCTCACTCTCGCTCTACACACCTCACACCAAAAAACCCGCTCTCACTCACTCTGTACACACCTCACACCAAACTCACGCTCTCACTCACTCTGTAACACACTCACACCAAACCCGCTCTCACTCACTCTGTACACACCTCCACACCCAAAACCCCCTCTCCCCTCACTCTGTACACACCTCAACACCAAAACCCTCTCTACCCCTCACTCTGTACACACCTCACACCAAAACGCTCTCTCCCTAACTCTGTTCACACCTCACACCAACCCCGTCTCACTCACAACTCTGTACACAACCTCACACCAAAACCCGATACTCACCTCACTCTGTTACACACCTCACACCAAACCCGCTCTCCCTCACTCTGTACAACCTCACACCAAACCCACTCTCCCTCACTCTGTACACAAACACCTCACCACCAAACCCCTCTCTCCTCACTCTGTAGCCACACCTCACACCAAAACCCTCTCTCCCTCACTCTGTTACACACCCTCACACCAAAACCCTCTCTCCACTCACTCTGTACACCACCGCACACACAAAAACTCTCTCTCTACACTCACTCTGTACACACCTCACACCAAACCCTCTCTCCCTCACTCTGTACACAACTCACACCAAACCCGCTCTCACTCACTCTGTATACACCTCCGTCTAGGTCAAAACCTCACTCTCTCACTCACTCTGTACACACCCTCACACCAAACCCTCTCTCACTCACTCTGGTACCACCTCACACCAAACCCTCTCTCACTCACTCTGTACACACACTCACACCAAACCTGCTCTCCCTCACTCTGTACACACCTCACACCAAACCCTCTCTCACTCACTCTGGTACACACCCACCACACCACAAAACCCTCTTCTCACTCACTCTGTACACACCTCACACACCAAACCCCTCTCTCCACTCACTCTGTACACACCTCACACCAAACCCTCTCTATCAACTCACTCTGTACACACCTCACACCAAAACTCCCTCTCTCCCTCACATCTGTACACACCTCACACCAAAACCTCTCTCTCACTCACTCTGTAACAACCTCACCACCAAACCCTCTAGCCTCACTCACTCTGTACACACCTCACACCAAAAACCCTCTCTCAACTCACTCTGTTACACACCCTAACAACCAAACCCTCTCTCCCTCACTCTGTACACACCTCACACCAAACCCTCTCTCCCTCACTCTGTACACACCTCACACCAAACCCTCTCTCACTCACTCTGTACACACCTCACACCAAACCCTCCCTCACTCACTCTGTCTACACCTCAGCTAATCTGACTGGGACTGTGTTGGTGGTCTACCAGGTGTTCCAGGTGCTGGTTAGAATGGTTTATTTGGGGTGCGGTTTTGGAAGCTGCTGTTGATTTCAGTAGGGAAATGACCTCATATCTCTCCAACTCACCTGTCACAGGTAGTGCTGCGAGTGGACAAAGCCCATGACCCAGATAAACCAATCAAATCAAGGTTATTATCACATTACAGGTGTCCAGGTGACTGTACGTATACAGCCATACTGCACCATTCTCCAGATATACGGCCATACAGCCTCTCTCTCCATTCTCTCCCTTCTCTCTCTCTGGTTTTCTTTGTCTATCATTCTCCTCTCTCATCTGTGAAATCTCTCTCATCCTCCTTCTCACTCCTTTGCTCTCTGTCCTTTCTTCTCCCTCCGTCTTTTCCTATCATTCTCTCTTTTTCCTCTTAATTCTCTCTCTCTTCCTATCTCTTACTCCTTTACTTTTCCTTTCCTCCTCTCTTTTACTCTGTCCCTCATTCTCCTGTTTCTTTCTCTTTTTCTTCTCCCTCTCCTTCTCTATTATTCTGTCTCTTTCCTTCTCTTCTCGGTACCCCACTTCCCCTGTTTCTCTGTTTATCTGCCTCTGGCTTTCTTTTGTTTCTGATTTCATTTTATTTTCTATCCCCCCTTTCTCTTTGATGTTCTACTATCTCTCTCCATCGCTTTCTGTCACCCCCTGTCCTATCTCCAAATATCACAGCCAGATATTCTTAATATAGGTATCATATAGTTTTGATATATATGAATATGTATATGTATGTATATGTATTTATATATCTGTATATATATATATATATGTACATCTGTATATATACATATATAAATATATATACAGATGTACATATTTCCCTGTACGCAGATGAAGCTGTTGTCCACAAACATCATCCTTGGGGTTATTTTTTTATCTCCACCCGTATTGCGTCAAACCCCTCCCACGCTGGGATTGGGTAGCATGTCACACGTAAACCCTTTAAATATATATATTTATATTATTAGTTTAAAATAATCGGAAGTTCTGAAGAATCTGAGGAAAGTAGGCTAACTTAGCCTGTGTTATTTTTTTTCCACACCCGTTTTCGTTCAAGCCCCGCCCCGCTGCGCTAGGATTGGCTAGAGTTTCAGCCAGCAGTCCAACAGATTCGCGACTGTGACGTGTTACCCAATCGAGGCACAGTAGGCGCGAACACGCTAGCCAATCGCAGCGCAGGGGAGGCGTGGCTTTCCGGAAAACGGGCGGAGACAGAGAGGGGAGGGCCAGGCTGCTAGTTCTAAAGCTCCGTGCGTGAGAATCCCGGGACTCGGCGATGATGTCAGAGCGCTGGGGTCATTTGAAGGGTAGCCGCCTCCGAGGGGTTCACGGAAAGTTCAGCCGCATACATTAGGCGATTCAATCCTTCACCGCGTTATTAGCGATTACATTATTTGACTGAAAAAAAACTGGTAGGAAGCGAGCTCGAACGCGGCGGAAATTTAGACTTGTTGGGCACAGCGACTAACATTGAATAAATCCACAAAAAGTTTTTCCTTTCCTTGAAGCCATTCGTTCATATTTGGGGAAGGGAACGGAAGGCGATTTTGGAGGGAAACGAATGATGCACGTGCACGTCTTTTATACAAGAAGCGGCGTTCGTCCCGCGAGGTAAACAAAACGCGTTCGCTCGCTCGCGCCCGCACGCGGAGACGGAGTAAACAAGAGATGACAAACGACCGATTTCCGGCTTTTGGCGAGGTCGAGCGTCCCAGCTCGTGATCCGAGCGCGCGGGGGAGAAGGAGAGCGAGGAGGAGAGGAAGAAGCCCGCGCGGAGGAGAGCGGACTTGGATGGAGTTGGGGACACTTGGGAGGAGACGCTGAAAGGAGGACCGGAGAGAAGTTGCTGCTGCTGCTGTTGTGGTGGTGCTGGTCGGAGGTGTTGGTGGTGTTGGTGTCGGTGGTGGTGGTGGGGGGCGAGCAAGTGGACATCAGCATGTTCGACTGCATGGACGTCCTCGCCGTGAGTCCCGGCCAGATGCTGGACCTGTACCCTCCGCCTCCGTCCTCGTGCATGCTGCAGGAGCAGGCGCTGAAGGCGTGCTTCCGCGGACTGGCGCGCGCAGACTGGCAGCACCGGCGCGGCGCGCACTGTACGGTCAAACCCTCTCTCTTTCTGTCTAGCGCTTGTAGATGCGACGGTGTTTTGGTGACTGGAGGCAATGCGTGCACGCTATAGCCACTTAATGCATGCGTCATACTAAGCATTACAACATTACGTGGTCTCGTGCGCGCATTTCCCCCGGTGTTATATGACTAGCATGTGGTTGTGATCTGTTTAGCTCTAGTGTGCTGGACTTGTTTCGCATCCTCAGTGTTGTTGCACACTGAGGCTGCCCCTTGCTCCCGTCATGCTTCACCTCCATGCCCGTCTGTACCCCGTTTGGAGTGGACTGTGGTTTTGATTGCATGTGTGGACAAACACGTCCAGCTCCGCCACACCAACCTGCCAGGTGATAAGAGCCAGGTGAGCTGACCCAGGGGCTCGGGACAGCCTGCAGGTACAAGCCTGACACTGATGTAGACAGATATCCCATGGCTTTCCAGCCAGCAGCTCCAGAATGCTGCACCTGGGTTCTGAGTGAGCCGGACTGCTGCCCCGGGCCGAACTGAACCGTACCTACAGCGGTCCAGAATGTTTAACTTACTCAGTGTAAATATATTGGGAATTGTGGAAAAATATATTTGAGCTGTCTATGTATGTGGTTAGGGGGGTGCTTGGGGGTGGGGTTTTGGGGGTTTAGGGGGGACTTATAAACACTGCAGGTACTCGTCCAGCACTTGGGGGGTTGTGGAAGAGTTTGCTGCAATGGAATGGAAACAGGTGGAATATGTTTCGGAGCATGATAGGTGGATGGAGAGATGGAGAGATAGATAGATAGATGGAAAACAGATAGATAGATAGATAGATGGATAGATGGATAGATAGACAGTGATATTGGGATACTGTCGCATCAGCAGGTTAAATCCAGGATCATGGTCGGAGAGATGTTGATGTATGGGTGTCTTGGTCGTGCTCTGGCGTAGCGTGACGCTGAGGTGACACTACACGGTCTCCGGTTGATTAGGTTCTCCCTCTTTCACTGTAGATACACACACTGTACTCCTCCATAACCGTAATGCAGGTAGACACAATCCCAAATATTCCATACATCTGTTTATGTTTCCGTGTCGACACGTACTGGATTACTGCAACAGCACACAATTCCCATATCAGTGCATTCCTAGGAGCGGGTTTGGTGTGAGGTGTGTACAGAGTGAGGGAGAGAGGGTTTGGTGTGAGGTGTGTACAGAGTGAGGGAGAGAGGGTTTGGTGTGAGGTGTGTACAGAGTGAGTGAGAGAGGGTTGGTGTGGTACAGAGTGTGAGAGGTTTTTTGTTACAACATGTTTTTTTTTTTTCTGGGGTGAGGGATGAGGGAGAGGGTTTGGTGTGAGGTGTGTACAGAGTGAGGGAGAGAGGGTTTTGTGTGAGGTGTATACAGAGGGAGGGAGAGAGGGTTTTGTTGAGAGGTGTTTACAGCGTGAGGGAGGAGGGTTTGGTGTGAGGTGTGTACAGAGTGAGGGAGTTCAGAGAGGTTTGGTGTGAGGTGTGTACCGAGTGAGTGAGACGAGGGTTTGGTGGGAGGTGGTACAGAGGAGGGAGAGAGGTTTGGTGTGAGGTGTGTACAGAGTGAGTGAGGACAGAGGTGTTGAGTGAGTGAGAGGTGGGTGTACAGAGTGAGTGAGAGAGGGTTTGGTGTGAGAGTGTGTACAGAGTGAGGGAGAGAGGGGGTTTGGTGTGAGTGAGGTGTGTACAGAGTGACAGAGGAGAGAGCGGGTTTGGTGTGAGGTGTGTACAGAGTGAGGGAGAGAGGGTTTGTGTGAGGTGTGTACAGAGTGAGGGAGAGAGGGTTTGGTGTGATGTGTGTGTACAGAGTGAGTGGAGATAGAGGTTTGGTGTGAGGTGTGTACAGAGTGAGGGAGAGAGGGTTTGGGTGTGAGGTGTACTACAGTGAGTGAGAGGGTTTGGTGTGAGGTGTGTACAGAGTGAGGGAGAGAGGGTTTGGTGTGAGGTGTGTACAGAGTGAGGGAGAGAGGGTTTGGTGTGAGGTGTGTACAGAGTGAGTGAGAGCGGGTTTGGTGTGAGGTGTTTCTTTGGGGGACTATTTGACCTCACAGCGCCCTGCAGCATGTATCCCTCCACCATGAATGGAGTTTAAGGCTGAGATCTTCTCCACACTATCATAAGCAGCGTCTCAGACATCAGGCAGCGTATTCAGAACCACCTCATCTGGATGTCTGGTTCCATTCACCACCACTGTAAACGGACCTCTAGGACCCTCCCTGTGTGGTAAACACACAGGCCGCCTGCACACTGCTTGGTATTCCCGGTGCAGATTCCGGAGCTTATGGAGAGGACAGCTTATCTTTGTTTGCTGGAGCTGTGGCTCCTGGTGAACGCTCAGAGCGTGGAGTGTTTGTTTAGCCCCTGCCGTACGGCCTGTGACATGATTCACGTTGATAGTGTAATGACCACGCCGGAGATAACGCTCAGCGCAGGCCCGGCCTCCTGCCGCCGCCCCGTGCGGGTTCGCTCCGAGGGCACAAATCAAACCAAAGTGGCTGTTATCTGCGCGCTGACAGTGCGGAGAAAGTGTCGGCCTGCGGCTGTCCCACTCCTCGCCGTTCCTCACTTAACCTGCTCGAGAGCACCGCTCTGGATTTATGACTCCTCTGATTGGCGTTTATTAATGCGCCCTTGATGTGCGATATTAAAAAGCCTCAGCTGCCGAACCGTAACCCTGCTGTCGTATCTCGAGGTGGGGAAGTGCTGTATCCCTGCAGTTCAAGGACGCTTCCACAATATGCAGGATGTCACAGTGTCTGACGTCTGAAAACATAGAGGCATGTTTGAAAACACCGCCGGCACAGAGATTCTTATATACTGATATTCATAATCAGCTTTTCACATGACACCAAACCGCGCTTCAACCACACGAGGAGTTGTGCTTATTCTATTGATTTGAACATGCTCTGCTGACAGTATTACCTCCAACGAGAAGGGCAAAACAAATTAAGATCTTAGAAAACAAAATTCCAAAAAAAATTTATTTACAAACAAAAAAATAATTTCAGAAACAAAATTCCAAAAAAATATAAATTTACAAAAATATTTAATTTCAGAAACAAAATTCCAAAAAATATATTAATTTACAAACAATAATATTTAATTTCAGAAACAAAATTCCAAAAAAATATAAATTTACAAAAATATTTAATTTCAGAAAAAATGACCAAAAAATTAGATTTTTGAAAAAAATTACATTTCAGGATTTAAAAAAAAACATTTACAAAACAAAAAAATTAATTTCAGAAAAAAATTACCAAAAAAAAAATTTTTCAGAAAAAAAATTACATTTCAGAATAGAAAAAAAACATTTACAAACAAAAAAATTACAATTCAGAAATAAAATTACAAAAATATAAACAAATTTTGACATGAAGCACCATTACCAGTACAGAAACACTTTTACAGACTGGGAATTCTGAGGAAAGGGCGGGTCTAACACCCAGGAAGTGCTTGTTGTCTATCAGACTGTGTGGTGGTGTTAGAGTGGGTGGAGTTTGGGATGGTGGTGATGTTAAAGCGTGTGTTGTTTATGTTGTGGCGTGTGTTTTATCCAGCTGGCCCGCTCCTGTTCCTCCTGCTGCAGGTGTTTAGAGTTTAAAGAGCAGACGGAGAGAGAGACGACCAGGCGACTCTAAACCCTGTGGGCTGTAAAAGCTCTCAGCCGGTTTAAGCTAGCTAGCTGGTTCTCCACTACAGCTAGCATTACAGCCCACTCACCTTCCTTAACCTCTCCAGCTCTCAGTGGTGGAGACGCCTGTTCATCCCTTACTTCTAAACTGTCTGATGGACAAGGGTCTGCGACAAGCACTTCCTGTGTGTTGGACCCGCCCTTCCCTCAGAGTTCCCGGTGTGTAGAAGTGTTCCGGTAAGGAGCTTTGGACCCGGTGTGTAGAAGTGTTCCGGAAAGGAGCTTTGGACCCGGTGTGTAGAAGTGTTCCGGTAAGGAGCTTTGGACCCGGTGTGTAGAAGTGTTCCGGTAAGGAGCTTTGGACCCGGTGTGTAGAAGTGTTCCGGTAAGGAGCTTTGGACCCGGTGTGTAGAAGTGTTCCGGTAAGGAGCTTTGGACCCGGTGTGTAGAAGTGTTCCGGTAAGGAGCTTTGGACCCGGTGTGTTGGAGTGTTCCGGTAAGGAGCTTTGGACCCGGTGTGTAGAAGTGTTCCGGTAAGGAGCTTTGGACCCGGTGTGTAGAAGTGTTCCGGTAAGGAGCTTTGGACCCGGTGTGTAGAAGTGTTCCGGTAAGGAGCTTTGGACCCGGTGTGTAGAAGTGTTCCGGTAAGGAGCTTTGGACCCGGTGTGTAGAAGTGTTCCTGTAAGGAGCTTTGGACCCGGTGTGTAGAAGTGTTCCGGTAAGGAGCTTTGGACCCGGTGTGTAGAAGTGTTCCGGTAAGGAGCTTTGGACCCGGTGTGTAGAAGTGTTCCGGTAAGGAGCTTTGGACCCGGTGTGTAGAAGTGTTCCGGTAAGGAGCTTTGGACCGGGTGTGTAGAAGTGTTCCGGTAAGGAGCTTTGGACCCGGGGTGTAAAAGTGTTCCGGTAAGGAGCTTTGGACCCGGTGTGTAGAAGTGTTCCGGTAAGGAGCTTTGGACCCGGTGTGTAGAAGTGTTCCGGTAAGGAGCTTTGGACCCGGTGTGTAGAAGTGTTCCGGTAAGGAGCTTTGGACCCGGTGTGTAGAAGTGTTCCGGTAAGGAGCTTTGGACCCGGGGTGTAGAAGTGTTCCGGTAAGGAGCTTTGGACCCGGTGTGTAGAAGTGTTCCGGTAAGGAGCTTTGGACCCGGTGTGTAGAAGTGTTCCGGTAAGGAGCTTTGGACCCGGTGTGTAGAAGTGTTCCGGTAAGGAGCTTTGGACCCGGTGTGTAGAAGTGTTCCGGTAAGGAACTTTGTTCTCCCTTTATAAAGTGTTTGCTGTTTTTGTTGTCATTTGGTCAGTGTTTACGTCCCCACTTATGAAAGACCCCCGGGGGCAAATAAGGTCAAATGTAAAACATCTGGAATCAGTTCAGCTCAAACCTGTCTGTTTGATCCAGGTCAGCTCAGGGATTCTATTCCAGTCCATTCAGCCGTGTTCAGTTCTGTTCAGTTCAGCTCTGATCCATCAAATCAAATCAGTGGGGTTAAATTCAGATCAGTGTAATTCACTTGTTTACCTCTGTTCATATAAGCTCCATTTAATTCAGTTCAAATTAATTAAATTAAGTCCAGTTTAATTCAGATCAGTAGAAATCAGTTCAGTTCAGTTTATTCTATTTAATTCACTTCAGTAATATTTAATTCTGTTCTGTTCAGCTTCAGATCAAACCAAATCAGTTTTATAGCTCAGTTTAATTCAGATCAACCAAATCTGCTCAGTTCAGTTAAACCAGTTTAGTTCAGGTTAGTTTAGGTTAGTGTAGTTCAGGTTAGTTTGGTTTAGTTTAGTTCAGGTTAGTTTAGTTCAGGTTAGTTTAGTTCAGGTTAGTTTAGTTCAGGTTAGTTTAGTTCAGGTTAGTTCAGGTTAGTTTAGTTTAACTCAGGTTAGTTCAGGTTAGTTTAGTTTAGTTTAACTCAGGTTAGTTCAGGTTAGTTTAGTTCAGTTTAGGTTAGTTCTATTCAGGTTAGTTTAGTTCAGGTTAGTTTGGTTTAATTCAGGTTAGTTGAGTTGAGTTTGGGTTAGTTTAGTTTAGGTTAGTTCAGTTCAGGTTAGTTTAGTTTAGTTTAATTCAGGTTAGTTCAGGTTAGTTTAGTTTAGTTTAATTCAGGTTAGTTTAGGTTAATTCAGGTAAGTTTAGGTTAATTCAGGTAAGTTTAGGTTAGTTTAGTTTAATTCAGGTTAGTTTAGGTTAGTTTAAAGTTAGTTCAGTTCAGGTTAGTTTAGTTTAGTTTAATTCAGGTTAGTTCAGGTTAGTTTAGTTTAGTTTAATTCAGGTTAGTTTAGGTTAATTCAGGTAAGTTTAGGTTAGTTTAGTTTAATTCAGGTTAGTTTAGTTTCGGGTTAGTTTAATTCAGGTTAGTTTAGTTTAGTTCATTTTAGTTTAGTTCAGGTTAGTTCAGGTTAGTTTAGGTTAGGTTAGTTGAGTTGAGTTTAGTTCAGTTCAGTTAGGCCTGGTGAATTGGCTTTAGCGCTGCTTACTGAACCGCTGAATAAAGATTAGTTTTTATTTTTGAGATTGTTTAAGATTGTGTTTATAGTTTTCGAGAGTATGTTGGGCTGCTTGGGCTCTTTTCTATTCTGGCTTATCAGACACCGTTAAAGCGAAACATGGTGCAGACAGTGGGTTATGAATATGAAGTGGTATGATGCGGATACCGTAGAAATCGGAGCCGCGGTTTACGCTCATGTTCGCGTGGTGGTGTGAGGTCAGGTGTGGTTGTGTATTATGGTTTTATTAATATTGGAAGTGGACGGTTCTGCAGCTCTGCTCCCTGACTCCTGCTCGGGGAGTGAATGAGCAGGAGCGTGCGGAGCTCGGAGGAGCCGGTGTGCGGTTGATCACTGCCGACTGTAGAACATTGCAGCGCAGCCATGCGCCTCGGTGAAGCTGAGGAATGAATACGAGGTGTCGGGCCGTCTCTGGTCCGAGAACCCAAACGGAAAAATAAAAAGCAGCCCCCCAAACACCTCCACCTCCACCTCCACCCATCTGCGCTCATGGCCGTAATTTCACAGGTTATTGTGCCTGTTGTATCGGCCGCCCTGCTTAAGCAAGCGAGAGTAATTAAATCATATTAGACGTTAGAAGCTCCCATCACGTTCACTAATCACGCCGCCTAAGTGCCTTTTATTTGCATCTCAATGGATCAGAAAATCGCCGGCGTTCGGAGCGCGCTGGGTAAATGGTGCTGATAAACCCAGCCTGTGTTTGTCAGAGGAGCGGCGGACTGAAGCGGCACAACGCCGGCCCCTTTTTCCCCCTCTGCTTCTCCGCATTGTCCGCCTCTCCTCGTCTCTTTGTGCTGATGCTCCGAGAGCCTCCTCCACTCCTTTGTGCTGGAATAAGAGCCGGACTAATTTGAGGCTGTGATTGGTGGAGGTACTGGTCGGGGTCGGCGAGACGTCTGCCTGTATTTATTTAGGATAATAGAAACCTTGAGGGTATTAATTAGGCGCGCGGGCATCGAGCGTCGCTCCTCCTCAGATCTTAATTAACAATCAGACGTAGATGGAGGAGCAGTACAGCTGTGGAATTCGTCGGGGGGTCGAGTGTGGTTCACCGTATCTGCGTGTATCGGGATGCGACTCTGCTCAGATGTGCAGGAAGGTGATGTGAGCAAGGCTTCTGAGTTATATATGTAACAATAATAATAACTATGTATGATAATATTGAGCAGTTATAGCAAAATAATAACAACAATATTAATACTGATAATAATAATAATAATAATAATAATAATAATAACAATATAATAACAATAATAATAACAACAATATAATAACAATAATAATAATAACAATAATTATAATAATAATAATAACAACATATAATAATAATAATAATAATAATAGTAACAATGATAATAACAATAAAAGCTGTATGTGTCATTGTTGATTTTTTAGGTGCGTGCATATATATATATATATATATAATTATTATTATTATTATTATTATTATTATTATTATTTTTAATTTAGTGCATTTCTTCATTTAAATAGTCTGTTATAGTATATTAACATCACCTTTGTCATCTTTTTTCATATCTATTTATTTTTTTTATTTTTTTTTTGTTTATTTTATTTTATTTCAAATTTAATGAAATGTTAATTTTAGTTTAGTTTAGTTTTAGTTTAGTTGGATTTTTTTTATTTTATTTTTTATGGGACAGCTGAGATGGTAGAAAGCCTGGTATGGGGTAAGATGTCCGGTTGTGTTTTGTTCTAAGTATAAAAACTTTAATAAGTATAAGTGTAATAAATTAATACATACATACATAATAAAAGGCCTGTGAGAACAGTACAGCACATTTTACATGTTACGCCTCGTGTATACAGTAGATCCACAGTGACTGCACGTTACTGTGTGCGGAGCTGGTAACGTGTAACTTACTTTCAAGCTTTAGCATACAACAAATCCATCACCACCCTCAGAACTAAGCCTCGCATCTCCAAACCGATAACTTCACAGGAGACAGAAAACTGTACTTTCAGTGTGTGTCAATGGAACCAGACGTCGTCTGTCATTTCAGGTTGTTTCTTTTCATTCGTTCATCATAAAAAAACTACACAGTGTAAACAACAGCGGCACTGTCATACACTCACATCCAAAACTAGAAACAGCAGAAATCAGGATGCCTGGTTTTAGAATTTAGAATTACAATTAGAATCATTATCAGTCAGATTCAATCAGGACCAGAATCAGTCAGGCTGTGTAACCTGGTGAACCTCTCTCTCACTCTCTCTCTCTCTCACTCTCCCTCTGTCTCACTCTCTCTCTCTCTCACTCTCCCTCTGTCTCACTCTCTCTTTTTCCTTTTCCTCTCTCTCTCTCTTTCTCTCTCTCTCACTCACTCACTCACTCACTCACTCTCTGTCTCACTCTCTCTTTTTCCTTTTCCTCTCTCTCTCTCTCTTTCTCTCTCTCTCACTCACTCACTCACTCACTCTCTGTCTCACTCTCTCTTTTTCCTTTTCCTCTCTCTCTCTGTCTCTCTCTCTCTCTCTCTCTCTCTCTCTCTCTCTCTCTCTCTGTCTGTCTCACTCTCTCTCTCTGTCTCACTCACTCTGTCTCACTCTCTCTTTTTCCTTTTCCTCTCTCTCTCTCTCTCTCTCTTTCACACACACTCTCTCTCTCTCTCTCTCACACTCTCTTTTTTTCTCTCTCTCTCTGTCTCACACACTCTCTCTCTCTCTCTCACTCTCTCTCTCTCACTCTCTCTCTGTCTCACTCTCTCTTTTTCCTTTTCCTCTCTCTCTCTCTTTCTCTCTCTCTCACTCACTCACTCACTCTCTCTCTGTCTCACTCTCTCTTTTTCCTTTTCCTCTCTCTCTCTCTCTTTCTCTCTCTCTCACTCACTCACTCACTCTCTGTCTCACTCTCTCTTTTTCCTTTTCCTCTCTCTCTCTGTCTCTCTCTCTCTCTCTCTCTCTCTCTCTGTCTGTCTCACTCTCTCTCTCTGTCTCACTCACTCTGTCTCACTCTCTCTTTTTCCTTTTCCTCTCTCTCTCTCTCTCTCTCTTTCACACACACTCTCTCTCTCTCTCTCACACTCTCTTTTTTTCTCTCTCTCTCTCTCTGTCTCACACTCTCTCTCTCTCTCTCTCTCTCTCTCTCTCTCTCTCTCTCTCTCTCTGTCTCACACTGTGTTGGACAATTAGGCTCATCCAGCCGAGGGGGGCGTGTCCATATCTGCAGGTGTAGACCCTGGTCCGGCAGTGTAGCGCTCAGAGAGGGCGCTGCAGGTAAAGAGGCGTTTGAGGAGATTAAAGCAAGACGCTTGCCCCCCCCCCCCGTCCCCCCCCTTCCTGCTGTACATGTGTGATTGCTCATAATTACCCCACTTTTCCTCTCTCTCTCTCTCTCTCTCTCTCTCTCTGTCTCCTGCTCGCCAGCTCTCTCTCTCTCCTGCTCGCCCGCTCTCTCGCTCTAGGCTTAAGCGCCTTTGAGTGGGACTTGAAAGGCCATTAGCGCAGTGCCGAGCGCTCGGCGGGCTAATTCCACAGGACGACAAGTCAGACAGAAGAAAGCAGCACAGGAGCGACAGCAGGCTGTGTGATGCTGGGCGGACGATCAGGGTGGGGGTCGTGTTGAGACCGCCAGGGCGGAGTGACTGAACAAGGCTTCAGATGTGCAGCAGGCCGTGTTTGCTTCGTGCCGTATCACTACAGGGCTCCATCACGGCAGGGACGCGTTAATTAGCCGCAGACTGTGTTCAGGTGTCCGGTTTCTGTGAGCACTCACTGTACGGCGGTCCTTCCACTCAGCTGCTTCTGTGAGTGCGCTCAGGCTGCGTCTCCAGTATGTGGACATCCAGACATGTCCTAGCAGCTCTGAGACAAGCCACAGGATCCAGTTCTCACTCTGTAACACTTTCAGAGGAGAGCTAATGAGCTATTAGTCCAAACTCCGTAATGTCTAACCTGCTCACGGCCTTTCAGACACTGTATAACGGTTATCTATGGACATGGACTGAAGTGTCCCTTAGACAGGACACTCTGTAGGTGTACAGGTCCAGACTGTAGTCCATCTGTTTCTCTGTGTACTGTATTACCCTGTTCTTCAATGGTCAGGACCCCCACAGGACCACCACAGAGCAGGTATGATGTGGGTGGTGGATCATTCTCAGCACTGCAGTGACACTGACGTGGTGGTGGTGTGTTAGGGTGTGTGGTGCTGGTGTGAGTGGATCAGACACAGCAGTGCTGCTGGAGTGTTTAGACACTGTGTCCACTCACTGTCCACTCTATTAGACACTCCTACCTTGCTGCTCCACCTTGTAGATGGACAGTCAGAGACGATAGCTCATCTGCTGCTGCACAGTGCAGTGTTGGGCGCCCTCTAGTCCTTCATCAGTGGACACAGGACGCTGCCCCACAGGACGCTGCCCCACAGGACGCTGCCCACAGGACGCTGCCCACAGGACACTGCCCACAGGACACTGATGGCTGGATAGTTTGGCTGGTGGACGTTCAGTAACACACACAGCTTGTATAATCTCCAAAGAGGAGGACTGACCAATGGAATGGGAAGTTGCCCTGACCGATGCTAAGCATGTGTGTGGTGGGATATAAAGCCCCTTAGCTTTGGGTGGTGTTGTGATTGAGATCCGTCCATCACCTTTGGGGTGAGTTTGAGTGATCCAGGTCTGATGCAGATTCAACATCAGTACCTGATGCCATTGTGGCTGAATCCAATAGAACCCTCACAGCAATTTTCCAACACCTAGTATAAAGATTTCCCAGAAGACTAGAGACTGTTCCTCCATTTCAGCAGATGCCCTGGATCAGCAAGCGTCTACAAACTTATGGCCATGTTGTGAATGTGGTATAGTTTCCTGTGCATCATCAGAACCACGTACCCGAGTCTGATCCAGGTTACACCACAGCTACACGCGGCGTGGGGCAGCTGGGTGATGACCCAGGTCTGCGGTTAGCACCACGCTAACTGATGTCCATAGACTTCCATTAGAAGTCAGAGCTGAGCTACAGAGGACCACCAGACGCGTCTGAGCCGGCGGGGGGGGGGGTATGCTGTGTCCGTTTGGTTTCTCTTTCTCTGTTCCTGCTTTCATTCGTCTCTCCCCCTCTCCATCAGCGTTCCTTTGTTTTTTCCTTCCTCCCATCCGTCTGCATCTCTTGGTTTACGTTCTCCAGGCTTTGAAGTGTCTAGCACCTGTTGTGTTAGTGGCAGGGAGAGAGGGAGGGCTGAGGGGACCCGTCTGCTGACCGACTCTGGGGTCAATCAAGACCGGGTCAAGCGGGGGTCATGGAAGGTTCAAGGGGAGGGGGTACCCCCGCACAGTGCTACACCAGAGGGCTGTGGTTAATGTTGTTAGCGATATGGACTCTCTGCTGTTTGACCTCGTGGAGTGGCCCGTGTGGGGGGTGTGGGGGGCATCTACGTGTTCTGGAGTAGCCCAGGAGTCTGAACACCCTGCATGTAAATCTCCAGTCTGGGTTCTGGAGTGGTCAGTCCAGCAGCTCCTTTGTTTGGTGTGCGTG
Organism: Prochilodus magdalenae; assembly: GCA_024036415.1. NCBI lineage: Eukaryota > Metazoa > Chordata > Actinopteri > Characiformes > Prochilodontidae > Prochilodus > Prochilodus magdalenae. The sequence goes on from JAMWET010000751.1 coordinate 196,169, forward strand.
TCTCCTTTCCTCAGTGAGGAGCTTCAGCTACACCTCCTTTCACACCCATGGTGTTGAGGGGTCTCCTTACAGTGGAGGGATGGATGTGGGTGTTCTAGACGTTCTCCTCTCTCTCAGAGATGAAGGGGGGTGCAGGTTTGGTGGTCTGCGAGGTCTTGGTAGTGGCGTCTGCTCTGCGCTGTGTTCAGCCGAGCCTGAGCTGAAGCGGTTCTGAGGGCGTGTCCGTGTCCTCCTCTCCAGCGAGCGCCGCGCTGAGGAAATCTGCTTCTAATTTGGTGTAACTTCTGGGTGAACTTTGACTGCGCGCTGCCTCCCGATCCGAGCACCACCACAGGAACGTGGGTGTAGTTGGGAGGGGGTTGAAGATCTGCTGAAAGATGTTTGAACAAGTGCTGGAAATGAAGGCAGCTTCTGGGTGTAATGTAGCTCCAATCAAGCCCAAATCAGACCCCCGACTCCCCCACCACCCCCCATCCCCCCGCTAATCTCCCACCCCACCACCCAATTCATACGCTCACAGCCTAACTCCCACTCACACCGCTAATCTTAGACCCTCACAGCCCAACTCCCACCCTCACTCCCCAACTCCCACCCCAATAGACCAACTCTCACTCACGCCACCAAACTCCCACCCCCACTCGCCAACACCCACCCCAACAGACCAACTCCCACTCATGCCGCCAAACTCCCACCCCCACTGTCCAACACCCACCACCTCTCGCCAACTCCCCCCCCCTCTAATCTACCACCCCACCACCCAATTCATACACTCACAGCCTAACTCCCATTCACACCGCTAACCTCCACCCTCACAGCCCAACTCCCACCCCAATAGACAAACTCTCACTCACGCCACCAAACTCCCACCCCCACTGTCCAACACCCACCCCCTGTCGCCAACACCCACCCCAACAGACCAACTCCCACTCATGCTGCCAAACTCGCACCCCCACTGTCCAACACCCACCCCCTGTCACCAACACCCACCCCAACAGACCAACTCCCACTCATGCTGCCAAACTCGCACCCCCACTGTCCAACACCCACCCCAACAGACCAACTCCCACCCCAACAGCCTAACTCCCATTCACACCGCTAACCTCCACCCTCACAGCCCAACTCCCACCCCCACTCCCCAACTCCCACCCCAATAGACCAACTCTCACTCACGCCACCAAACTCCCACCCCCACTGTCCAACACCCACCCCCTCTCGCCAACTCCCACCCCAACAGACCAACTCCCACTCACGCCACCAAACTCCCACCCCCACTGTCCAACACCCACCCCCTCTCGCCAACTCCCACCCCAACAGACCAACTCCCACTCATGC
>JAMWET010000751.1:202500-209824 GCA_024036415.1 Prochilodus magdalenae
GACGGGATAATTCCATGAGGGCTTGAACTGTTGGGCATGTTTCCACCAAAATGAATTAGCCCGGAACCCAAAAGGTTTGTCCCCAGCTGGAACCAAATAATAATAGGCCCTTCAACACGAACCTTGATGACCTCTCTGGCGCCACCCAGTGGTCTGCTGGAGAACCTGTTCTACGTCTTTTTCTCCTCAGTAGTGGATCGGTGCTGCTTTCTAGATATAAACAAACAGCTGGAATAACAGCTCAAACGCTCGCAGGTGATCTATTCGCTCCGCCATCTTGGTACTACTGTTTACTACCGCTGTGCAGCGCCCCCTGTTGGTGACGTCTCCTTGTCGTTGGTTCCAGGACGAACAGGTGCAAATGTAGGCTGGCTCCCTAGATAGCACCAAGGTTTTAAGAAGCACCAGGGTTCCTTGGGTCAAAAACAGTCCAACAGGGGTGGTGATGGGAACCAGACGTCTAAAGGCTCCCCCACAGAAAGGTACTATGTGATATGGTTATGAATATGCGAGACTCTGACAACACGTATGTGCAGGGTGTCAAAAAGTCCCAGACAGAGCTAACAAGAAGACGTGTAGGTTCACCGGTGGTGTAGATGGTCACTCAAATGTGTGCTGGAGACCTGGAGACCCCTGGTTCCCATCACCACCACCAGCCCTGGAAAAAAATCAGTGCCTCCAAAACTTCTAGAGAACCAACCTTTCATGGCCCGCCTCAGTGTGCAAGTGTAAACCTAGCAGACCTGTTACTTCCTGTTTCACTTTCCAGATCTCTGAAGTTTAGCCTAATCAGAAGAAGATGCCGCACACTGGCCCAGATATTGTGGCGCCTGGTGGGAAGGTCACTGAGAGGTCATGGTGTGCGGCAGGTGACCTCTGCTTCTGCATTCAGAGCTCCCTCCAGTTAAAATACACCACACGATGCAGATTCTATAATATTATAATAAACACTCATCATCTACAGAACAGCTGCACCCAGAAGGAGGTGTGGGAGTGCGGTGCTGTTGGGAAGGAAGATAAAGGTGACCAGGATCAATAACTGATGATAAATTTAGACTGATATGATCAATATTTATTGAGCTACACATACAGAAGTCTGTCTCTCAGTATGGCGTCGGGCCGCTGTGTTTGCTAACCCAACACGCCAGACGTCTCGGTATGGAGCTGTAGAGGTTCCTAATGGAGTCCTGTGATAATCCATCCCATGCAGCTTGAACATCCTCACACAGTTCCTGCAGATGGTGCGGTAGGGGTGGAGGTGGAGGGACACCAGGCCTTCTGGACGTGTGACGACAGACCGTTCATCTCGGTGCTGACCACGGTGCCTCCACACACGGATTCGTTGGGCGTCTCCACCAAGACTAAAGCGGGACTCGTCACTGAAGATGACCCGCTGCCATTCTGAGTCACTCCATGACAGTCTGGTACGACACCACTGCAGTCTTTGGTGACGGTGACGTGGCGTTAAGGACAGTCGTGGTAACGGTCTGTGTGCATGTAGTCCTGCGTGGTGCAGCCGTCTGCCAATGGTGCTGCACTAACAGGATGACTCATGACCTCCTAGCTCCTGAAACTTGAGTCATTAGAATGTCTTACGATGTCGAACCTACACACCAGGTTTCATTCCTGCCGGTTGGTTCCTTCTGGGTGTAGCTGTTCTTTTGGTGATGGGTGTAGATCATGTGTTCAGCTTTGACTGGCACCAGCGTGAAGAGACGAGGTGAGGTTTTAAAGGTAGCACTGGGAGAAGCTCTGGCGGAGATGGATGGAGTGACCTGGCAGTGCAGAGCGGTTTCGGATGCGGAGCGGAGCGGCTGAATGACATGGCTAAGTGAGTTTGCTCCTCTGGAGATCTGTGTGTGGTGGCGTAATTTGATCGGCTGATTGGCCTGGAGTTTGCTGCGCGCTCGTGTTGCCTGCTTGTCCTCTGATACAGTCTGAGCCGAGAGATCATCTATACCGCTTCAGGATTGTTCCGTCTCTGAGGTCGGCTCGTGGGTTGATGTTAGGGTTTGTAGTGCTTCGGACGCTTGCGAATAAAATTAGGGGGAAAGTGAGGGGTCCAGTTTTTCTATGATCCTTTACAGACCAGCACCGGTTGGGATGCTCCAACCGAATGTTCAGCAACTGAAATAACTAGGTCCAGAAATGGAGTGGGCCTCAGACAGAGTCAAGACCAGAACAGAGCCGCTCCAGTGAGGCAGACCGACACCAGCTTCCCAGCCAGCGTGGAGTGAGGTCCCGGTTAGGGCCACACCTCAGCCCAAAATAGGCAGCTCTGCTGTATTGGTGTCAGAAGTGGACCTGGTCTGTTTTGGGACAGGTGGGCCAAATGCATGTTGTAACTGTGTGGGCCACCTTTGGCTCACATCAGGAGCCGACTGTGGGCCAGCAGTGCCGTATCTTTCCCAGATGTGGCCCATATTCGCTGGCGGTCTGGGACTCAGATTAATGTATGCCGTGGTAAAACCGTGGCAACATTAACAAAACACTGAGGAACCGCGTTCGGTGTTCGGTTTATTGTGTTTGGTTTCGGGTTTGGCTAAAAATGTCCAGTCTTCCACACTATGGAGTTGTTTTCCAGACTCAGGTCTGCTTGCTCGGCGACGTCGGCACATTTGAGTAAGAGTGAAAGGTGGTTTGTAGCCCGGGAGCGGTTTGGAGAACCTCTCTGTGGTCCTCCTGATGCCGATTCTCTCCCAGTGAATTCTGGAGTGAAAGTGTTCACTCCCGGTGCTGCCTGTGGGGTTGTGTGATGGGTCCGTTATGTTATGTGACTGGCTCAAAAGAGCAGAACATAGCTGAAGCTACCGTTTTGCAAGTCTGTCCGGAATTGCGCAGGCAGTCCATGTAAACCTGCAGTAACGAGCCCCTCCTCAAGTTCAGCCCAGATTCTGTCCTGGGTGTGGACTTATGGATTCAGGGCATGTGTGGAAAGGCACCAGTGATCCATTAAGACCCTCATAGTAACGTAACGACGTCCCGTACGACCAGTGCGGCTCTGATTAGTATCCGGGTGGTCTTGCACGTCACACTGCTGTGGGGGTTTATTGCTTGGTGTGGTGAAGAACTGCTTTTGACTGGCATGCCGGGTAACCAACCATGGGCCGCTGTAGCTCAGATGTGCGTGGGGTGATTCTCCTTTCTCCGTTGTAACCTGTGTCTTGTCGTTCTCATGTCCCCGCAGCCATCGAGACGCAGAGCAGCAGTTCAGAGGAGCTGGTCCCCAGCCCGCCCTCGCCCCTGCCCCCTCCCCGTGTCTACAAGCCCTGCTTCGTGTGCCAGGACAAGTCATCGGGATACCACTATGGTGTCAGTGCCTGTGAGGGCTGCAAGGTAAGCCTGTTCCCTCATCTGTTCACTCATTCATCTATACACCAACACTGTTCCCTCATCCGTTCACTCATTCATCCATACACCAACACTGTTCCCTCATCCGTTCACTCATTCATCTATACACCAACACTGTTCCCTCATCCCTCCACTCATTCATCTGTACACCAACACTGTTCCCTCATCCGTTAACTTATTCATCTATACACCAACTCTGTTCCCTTATCCGTTCACTCATTCATCTATACACCAACACGTTCCAACTATCATCCGTTTCAATCATTTATCTACACACCAACACTGTTCCCCCATCCGTTCACTCATTCATCCATACACCAACACTGTTCCCTCATCCGTTCACTCATTCATCTATACACCAACACTGTTCCCTCATCCCTCCACTCATTCATCCATACACCAACACTGTTCCCTCATCCGTTCACTCATTCATCTATACACCAACACTGTTCCCTCATCCCTGCACTCATTCATCTACACACCAACACTGTTCCCTCATCCCTCCACTCATTCATCTATACACCAACACTGTTCCCTCATCTGTTCACTCATTCATCCATACACCAACACTGTTCCCTCATCCCTCCACTCATTCATCCATACACCAACACTGTTCCCTCATCCGTTCACTCATTCATCTATACACCAACACTGTTCCCTCATCCGTCCACTCATTCATCTATACACCAACACTGTTCCCTCATCCCTGCACTCATTCATCTACACACCAACACTGTTCCCTCATCCCTCCACTCATTCATCTATACACCAACACTGTTTCCCTCATCCCTCCATCCATCTATAGACAACCAACACTGTTCCCCCGTCATATCTCCACTCATTCATCTATACACCAACACTGTTCCCTCATCCCTCCACTCATTCATCTATACACCAACACTGTTCCCTCATCCCTCCACTCATTCATCTATACACCAACACTGTTCCCTCATCCCTCCACTCATTCATCTATACACCAACACTGTTCCCTCATCCCTCCACTCATTCATCTATACACCAACACTGTTCCCTCATCCCTCCACTCATTCATCCATACACCAACACTGTTCCCTCATCCCTCCACTCATTCATCTATACACCAACACTGTTCCCTCATCCCTCCACTCATTCATCTATACACCAACACTGTCCATCCCTCCACTCATCATCTATACACCAACACTGTTCCCTCATCCGTTCACAAATCATTCCATCTGTACACCAAACACTGTTTTCCTGATTCGTTCACTCCATATTCATCTATACCCACCAACACGGTTCCCTGTTATCCCGTCACTCATCATCTATACACCAACACTGTTCCCTCATCCCCTCCACCTCATTCATCTGTACACCAACACTGTTCCCTTATCCGTTCACTCATTCATCTATACACCAACACTGTTCCCTCATCCCTCCACTCATTCATCCATACACCAACACTGTTCCCTCATCCGTTCACTCATTCATCTATACACCAACACTGTTCCCTCATCCCTCCACTCATTCATCCATACACCAACACTGTTCCCTCATCCGTTCACTCATTCATCCATACACCAACACTGTTCCCTCATCCATCCACTCAGTTATCTGCATGTTTTGGTTGGTCATCGTCCCATAAAACTGAATAATGATGTTATTGCCGTATAAGGGGCGGAGCAGTGCTAGGAGTATTGGACAGAGACTTGCCAATCAAGCTGCTCATTAGCCACGCCCACACAGTTCCCCTGGTTCTAAGCTGTGTTATATCAGACTGAGATTTTTCTTAGTGTCACACAAACAAGGCGGACCCGAGTCCGGTGTGTCCATGTTTACAGGTGTAGGGATAACTCCTGCTCCGTCTGTAAGGGCCTTGAAGGTGCTACAGGACCTGTTAGAGGCCATGCTGTAGAGACCCCTGTAGAACGTGTGTCTGATTTCCTCCGTTATTCCCATGTAAATCTTTTTTTATTTTTATGGAAAGCCTAATTGTTTGATACTGGAGGTGATCCAGCCCCCCTGCCTTCCCCCTTGGGTCCCTCCCCCCTGCAGTCAACATCTTTGTCAGCTTCCTTGGAAAACCCAGGGCTGGCTGATGGGCACCGGTGTTCCACGCCGCGGGCTTGCTGCTAAGCCGTGTGTGCAGTTCTGAGGCCTTCCTGTTGAATTATTTACACGATGAGGCTCTGTGAGCTCCAGGGTGATCTAACAGAGCTAGTTTAGCTCCCGGTCCGGGAAGCGGCGGGATGGGGCAGGTCTGATGGTTCCTGATGGAGGACGCAGTTTGAGAGAGATGCCTAGCTGCGGTGGACGTGCTGTGATATTAATATGTTAATGTCTGAGAGGTGGTGCGGATCTTGTAGACCAGTATTTTAATTATCCATGATACCGCAGGGCCTCCATCTCCAACCCGCTACACAGAGCCTTCCAGGAAATGCATGGGGGTGTAGAGCTCACGAGCAGGTGCTGGAATATGGTGGAGCTGAAGAGTTCCAGGTTCAGAGCCTGGGGGTCCATCAGAGAACAGAATTCTGGAGGTTCTAGTATGCCTTCTCTGACTTCCACCTCCAGACGTGATGAAGTTGGTGCAACTAGGGATGTGTGTTAATATCAGAACTGCACTTCGGAATAATTCTCAGAGTCCTACTCTAATACAGCACCAAACTACTCTATCAAATGGCATGGGTGGGCTTCACCCACCCAAACTCTTAGTCAACACGGGTGTCTGGAACACGATGCTCCGACCCATTCAATCCTAATTTCCACTATTCAGCCCTAATTCATACTCTAATTCAGACCTAATTCAACCTGTAATTCCCACTCTAATTGAACCTAATTCCCACCTAATTCAACCCCTTAATTCCTACTCTAATTCAGCCTTAATTCCTACTCTAATTCAGCCCTAATTTCTACTCTAATTCAAATGAAATTCCTACTCTAATTCAACCCTAATTCCTACTCTAATTCAACCCTAATTCCTACTCTAATTCAGCCCTAATTCCTACTCTAATTCAACCCTAATTCCTACTCTAATTCAACCCTAATTCCTACTCTAATTCAACCCTAATTCCTACTCTAATTCAATCCTAATTCCCACTCTAATTCAACCCTAATTCCTACTCTAATTCAATCCTAATTCCTACTCTAATTCAATCCTAATTCCCACTCTAATTCAACCCTAATTCCCACTCTAATTCAACCCTAATTCCAACTCTAATTCCCAAATTCCCACCAAAATTCAAACCTAATTCCCACTCTAATTCAACCCTAATTCCCACTCTAATTCAACCCTAATTCCTACTCTAATTCAACCCTAATTCCTACTCTAATTCAACCCTAATTCCCACTCTAATTCAACCCTAATTCCTACTCTAATTCAACCCTAATTCCTACTCTAATTCAACCCTAATCAACTCATTCCTCAACTCCTACTATATAGAATTCCCACTCTAATTCTAATTCGAGCACTCTAATAGTCAAACCCTAATTCCCACTCTAATTCAACCCTAATTCCCACTCTAATTCGACCCTAATTCCTACTCTAATTCAACCCTAATTCCTACTCTAATTCGACCCTAATTCCTACTCTAATTCAACCCTAATTCCCACTCTAATTCAACCCTAATTCCCACTCTAATTCAACCCTAATTCCCACTCTAATTCAACCCTAATTCCCACTCTAATTCAACCCTAATTCCCACTCTAATTCAACCCTAATTCCCACTCTAATTCAACCCTAATTCCCACTCTAATTCAACCCTAATTCCCACTCTAATTCGACCCTAACGATCCCACTCATAATCAGACCCTAAATTCCCACTCTAATTCATTGACTCATAATTCCCACTCTAATTCTACCCTAATTCCCACTCTAATTCGACCCTAATTCCTACTCTAATTCCCATTCGAATTAACCCTAATTCCCACTGCCCGTGAGTTGTAATCTGTTGCCCTGTTCCAGTTATGTGTCTTCGGGGTGGTCTGTTGTACA
>JAMWET010000752.1:0-10000 GCA_024036415.1 Prochilodus magdalenae
CCTTCAACAACTGCAACAGACATGGCTGCTTCTACAACAATGATATCTGAACCTGCAGAACCATCCACTACTGCAGCAGAACTGAGTGCTTCTACAACATTTAGATCTACAGAACATTTCAGTACTGCAACAGAAGGAACTGGTTCTACAAGAGTGACATCTACATCTGCAGAACCTTCCACTGCTGCAACACAACTGCCTGGTTCTACAATATTGGCATCTACATCTAAAGAACCTTCCAATACTGCAACAGAACTGTCTGGTTCTACAGCTGTTGCATCCACAGAAACGTCCACTACTACATTAGAACTGGCTGGTTCTACCAAAATGACATCTGCATTTGCACAACCTTCAACTGCTGCAACAGACCTGGCTGCTTCTGAAACAATGACATCTGGATCTGCAGAACCTTCAACTACTGCAACAGAACTGAGTGCTTCTACAACATCTAGTACTGAACATTTCAGTACTGGAACAGGAGTGCCTGGTTCTAAAACAATGACTTCTGCATCCACAGAACCTTCCACTACTGCAAAAGAATTGCATGGTTCTTCAACACTAACATATACAGAAGTTTCCACTACTGCAAGTGAAGTGGTTGGTTCTACAGCAGTTACATCCACAGAACCTTCCACTACTGCAACACAACTGCCTGGTTCTACCACAATGGAATCTGCATTTGTAGAACCTTCATCTGCTACAACAGACCTGGCTGCTTCTACAACAATGACATCTGGACCTGCAGTACCTTCCACTACTACAACAGAACTGAGTGCTTCTACAACATCTAGATCTACAGAACATTTCAGTACTGGAACAGAAGTGTCTGGTTCTACAAGTGTGACATCTACATCTGCAGAACCTTCCACTACTGCAACAGAACTGGTTGGCTCTACAACACTGACATTTACAGAAGCTTTCACTACTGCAATAGAACTGGCCGATTCTACAACATCTAGATCCACAGAACATATCAGTAGTGGAACAGAAGGGCCTCGTTCTACAATAATGACTTCTGCATCTACAGAACGTTCGACTACTGCAATTGAACTGGATGGTTCTTCAACACTAATATTTACAGAACCTTCCACTACTGCAAGTGAAGTGGTTGGTTCTACAGCAGTTACATCCACAGAACCTTCCACTACTGCAACACAACTGCCTGATTCTACCACAATGACATCTGCATTTGTAGAACCTTCATCTGCTGCCACAGACCTGGCTGCTTCTACAACAATGACATCTGGACCTGCAGAACCATCCACTACTGCAACAGAACTGAGTGCTTCTACAACATCTAGATCTACAGAACATTTCAGTACTGGAATAGGAGGGCTTGGTTCTACAATTACTTCTGCATATACAGAAGCTTCCACTGCTGCAACAGGACTGGCTGGTTCTTTAACACAAACATTTACAGAACCTTCCACTACTGCAAGTGAACTGTCTGGTTCTACATCAGTTACATCCACAGAAGCTTCAACTACTGCAACAGAACTGCCTGGTTTTACAAGCGTGGCAAATACGTTTACAGAACATTCCACTAGTATAATAGAACTGTCTGGTTCTACCACAATGACATCTGCATTTGCAGGACCTTCAACAACTGCAACAGACCTGGCTGCTTCTACAACAATGATATCTGAACCTGCAGAACCATCCACTACTGCAGCAGAACTGAGTGCTTCTACAACATCTAGATCTACAGAACATTTCAGTACTGCAACAGAAGGAACTGGTTCTACAAGAGTGACATCTACATCTGCAGAACCTTCCACTTCTGCAACAGACCTGTCTGATTCTACAAGATTGGCATCTACATCTACAGAACCTTCCGCTACTGCAATTGAACTGGTTGGTTCTACAGCTGTTGCATCCACAGAAACTTCCACTACTACATTACAACTGGCTGGTTCTACCAAAATGATATCTGCATTTGCACAACCTTCAACTGCTGCAACAGACCTGGCTGCTTCTGAAACAATGACATCTGGACCTGCAGAACCTTCAACTACTGCAACAGAACTGAGTGCTTCTACAACATTTAGATCCACAGAACATTTCAGTACTGGAACAGGAGTGCCTGGTTCTAAAACAATGACTTCTGCATCTACAGAACCTTCCACTACTGCAACAGAATTGCATGGTTCTTCAACACTAACATATACAGAGGTTTCCACTACTGCAAGTGAACTGTCTGTTTCTACAGCAGTTATATCCACAGAACCTTCCACTACTGCAACACAACTGCCTGGTTTTACCACAATGACATCTGCATTTGTAGAACCTTCATCTGCAGCCACAGACCTGGCTGCTTCTACAACAATGACATCTGGACCTGCAGTACCTTCCACTACTACAACAGAACTGAGTGCTTCTACAACATCTAGATCTACAGAACATTTCAGTACTGGAACAGAAGTGTCTGGTTCTACAAGTGTGACATCTACATCTGCAGAACCTTCCACTACTGCAACAGAACTGGTTGGCTCTACAACACTGACATTTACAGAAGCTTTCACTACTGCAATAGAACTGGCCGATTCTACAACATCTAGATCCACAGAACATATCAGTAGTGGAACAGAAGGGCCTCGTTCTACAATAATGACTTCTGCATCTACAGAACGTTCGACTACTGCAATTGAACTGGATGGTTCTTCAACACTAATATTTACAGAACCTTCCACTACTGCAAGTGAAGTGGTTGGTTCTACAACAGTAACATATACAGGAGCTTCCATTACTGCAAGTGAACTGTCTGTTTCTACAGCAGTTACATCCACAGAAGCAGAAGATTCCACTACTGCAACACAACTGCCTGATTCTACAACAGTGGCAAATATGTTTACAGAACCCTCCACTACTACAACAGAACTGTCTGGTTCTACCACAATGACATCTGCATTTGCAGAACCTTCAACAACTGCAACAGACCTGTCTGCTTCTGCAACAATGATATCTGAACCTGCAGAACCATCCACTACTGCAGCAGAACTGAGTGCTTCTACAACATCTAGATCTACAGAACATTTCAGTATTGCAACAGGAGGACTTGGTTCTACAAAAGTGACATCTACATCTGCAGAACCTTCCACTACTGCAACAGACCTATCTGGTTCTACAAGATTGGCATCTACATCTACAGAACCTTCCGCTACTGCAATTGAACTGGTTGGTTCTACAGAAGTTGCTTCCACTGCTGCAACACAACTGCCTGGTTCTACAATATTGGCATCTACATCTAAAGAACCTTCCAATACTGCAACAGAACTGTCTGGTTCTACAGCTGTTGCATCCACAGAAACTTCCACTACTACATTACAACTGGCTGGTTCTACCAAAATGATATCTGCATTTGCACAACCTTCAACTGCTGCAACAGACCTGGCTGCTTCTGAAACAATGACATCTGGACCTGCAGAACCTTCAACTACTGCAACAGAACTGAGTGCTTCTACAACATCTAGATCCACAGAACATTTCAGTACTGGAACAGGAGTGCCTGGTTCTAAAACAAAGACTTCTGCATCTACAGAACCTTCCACTACTGCAACAGAACTGGATGGTTCTTCAACACTAATATTTACAGACCCTTCCACTACTGCAAGTGAACTGTCTGTTTCTACAGCAGTTACATCCACAGAAGCAGAAGATTCCACTACTGCAACACAACTGCCTGGTTCTACAAGAGTGGCAAATATGTTTACAGAACCCTCCACTACTACAATAGAACTGTCTGGTTCTACCACAATGACATCTGCATTTGCAGAACCTTCAACAACTGCAACAGACCTGGCTGCTTCTGCAACAATGATATCTGAACCTGCAGAACCATCCACTACTGCAGCAGAACTGAGTGCTTCTACAACATTTAGATCTACAGAACATTTCAGTACTGCAACAGAAGGAACTGGTTCTACAAGAGTGACATCTACATCTGCAGAACCTTCCACTACTGCAACAGACCTATCTGGTTCTACAAGATTGGCATCTACATCTACAGAACCTTCCACTTCTGCAACAGAACTGGCTGCTTCTAAAACAATGACATCTGGACCTGCAGAACCTTCAACAACTGCAACAGAACTGAGTGCTTCTACAACATCTAGATCCACCGGATCTTCCAATACTGGAACAGAAGAGCCTGTTTCTACAACAATGACTTCTGCCTCTACAGAACCTTCCACTACTGCAACAGAATTGCATGGTTCTTCAACACTAACATATACAGAAGTTTCCACTACTGCAAGTGAACTGTCTGTTTCTACAGCAGTTACATCCACAGAACCTTCCACTACTGCAACACAACTGCCTGGTTTTACCACAATGACATCTGCATTTGTAGAACCTTCATCTGCTGCCACAGACCTGGCTGCTTCTACAACAATGACATCTGGACCTGCAGTACCTTCCACTACTACAACAGAACTGAGTGCTTCTACAACATCTAGATCTACAGAACATTTCAGTACTGGAACAGAAGTGTCTGGTTCTACAAGTGTGACATCTACATCTGCAGAACCTTCCACTACTGCAACAGAACTGGTTGGCTCTACAACACTGACATTTACAGAAGCTTTCACTACTGCAATAGAACTGGCCGATTCTACAACATCTAGATCCATAGAACATATCAGTAGTGGAACAGGAAGGCCTCGTTCTACAATAATGACTTCTGCATCTACAGAACGTTCCACTACTGCAAGTGAACTGGATGGTTCTTCAACACTAATATTTACAGAACCTTCCACTACTGCAAGTGAAGTGGTTGGTTCTACAACAGTAACATATACAGGAGCTTCCATTACTGCAAGTGAACTGTCTGTTTCTACAGCAGTTACATCCACAGAAGCAGAAGATTCCACTACTGCAACACAACTGCCTGATTCTACAACAGTGGCAAATATGTTTACAGAACCCTCCACTACTACAACAGAACTGTCTGGTTCTACCACAATGACATCTGCATTTGCAGAACCTTCAACAACTGCAACAGACCTGTCTGCTTCTACAACAATGATATCTGAACCTGCAGAACCATCCACTACTGCAGCAGAACTGAGTGCTTCTACAACATCTAGATCTACAGAACATTTCAGTACTGCAACAGGAGGACTTGGTTCTACAAGAGTGACATCTACATCTACAGAACCTTCCGCTACTGCAATTGAACTGGTTGGTTCTACAGAAGTTGCTTCCACTGCTGCAACACAACTGCCTGGTTCTACAATATTGGCATCTACATCTAAAGAACCTTCCAATACTGCAACAGAACTGTCTGGTTCTACAGCTGTTGCATCCACAGAAACTTCCACTACTACATTACAACTGGCTGGTTCTACCAAAATGATATCTGCATTTGCACAACCTTCAACTGCTGCAACAGACCTGGCTGCTTCTGAAACAATGACATCTGGACCTGCAGAACCTTCAACTACTGCAACAGAACTGAGTGCTTCTACAACATCTAGATCCACAGAACATTTCAGTACTGGAACAGGAGTGCCTGGTTCTAAAACAAAGACTTCTGCATCTACAGAACCTTCCACTACTGCAACAGAACTGGATGGTTCTTCAACACTAATATTTACAGACCCTTCCACTACTGCAAGTGAACTGTCTGTTTCTACAGCAGTTACATCCACAGAAGCAGAAGATTCCACTACTGCAACACAACTGCCTGGTTCTACAAGAGTGGCAAATATGTTTACAGAACCCTCCACTACTACAATAGAACTGTCTGGTTCTACCACAATGACATCTGCATTTGCAGAACCTTCAACAACTGCAACAGACCTGGCTGCTTCTACAACAATGATATCTGAACCTGCAGAACCATCCACTACTGCAGCAGAACTGAGTGCTTCTACAACATCTAGATCTACAGAACATTTCAGTACTGCAACAGGAGGACCCGGTTCTACAAGAGTGACATCTACATCTGCAGAACCTTCCACTACTGCAACAGACCTATCTGGTTCTACAAGATTGGCATCTACATCTACAGAACCTTCCACTTCTGCAACAGAACTGGCTGCTTCTAAAACAATGACATCTGGACCTGCAGAACCTTCAACTACTGCAACAGAACTGAGTGCTTCTACAACATCTAGATCCACCGGATCTTCCAATACTGGAACAGAAGAGCCTGGTTCTACAACAATGACTTCTGCCTCTACAGAACCTTCCACTACTGCAACACAACTGCCTGGTTCTACAAGAGTGGCAAATATGTTTACAGAACCTTCCACCAGTAAAGTGGAACTGGCTGGTTCTACCACAATGACGTCTGTGTTTGTAGAACCTTCAACTACTGCCAGAGACCTGGCTGATTCTACAACAATGACATATGGACCTGCAGTACCTTCCACTACTGCAACAGAACTGAGTGCTTCTACAACATCTAGATCCACAGGACCTTCTAATACTGGAACAGAAGTGTTTGGTTCTACAAGAGTGACATCTACATCTGCAGAACCTTTCACAACTGCAACAGAACTGGTTGGCTCTACAACATTGACATTTACAGGAACTTCTACCACTGCAATAGAACTGGCCGATTCTACAACATCTAGATCCACAGAACATTTCAGTAGTGGAACAGGAGGGCCTGGTTCTGCAACAATGACTTCTGCATCTGCAGAACCTTCCACTACTGCAACAGAACTGAGTCCTTCTACAACAATGACATCTGCATCTGCAGAACCTTCCACTACTGCAAGTGAACTGGCTGATTCTACAGGCATGACATATATAGAACCTTCGACTCCTGTGACAGAACTGACTCATTCGACAGCAGTTACATCTACATCTACAGAACCTTCCACTACTGCAACACAACTGCCTGGTTCTTCAACAGTGAAATCTACAGAAGCTTACACTACTGCAACAGAAGTGCCTGATTCTATAACAATGACATCTACAGAAGCGTCCACTATTGTGAGAGAACACACTGTTTCCACAACAGTGACATCTGCATCTACAGAACCCTCATCTACTGCAACAGAACTGGCCAGTTCTACAGCAGTTACAGCCACAGAACCTTCCACTGCTGCAACACAACTGCCTGGTTCTACAAGAGTGGCAAATATGTTTACAGAACCTTCCACTAGTACAATAGAACTGTCTGGTTCTACCACAACGACATCTGCATTTGCAGAACCTTCAACAACTGCAACAGACATGGCTGCTTCTACAACAATGATATCTGGACCTGCAGAACCATCCACTACTGCAGCAGAACTGAGTGCTTCTACAACATCTAGATCTACAGAATATTTCAGTACTGCAACAGGAGGACCTGGTTCTACAAGAGTGACATCTACATCTGCAGAACCTTCCACTTCTGCAACAGACCTATCTGGTTCTACAAGATTGGCATCTACAGAACCTTCCACTACTGCAATTGAAGTGGTTGGTTCTACAGCAGTTGCTTCCACTGCTGCAACACAACTGCCTGGTTCTACAATATTGGCATCTACATCTAAAGAACCTTCCACTGCTGCAACAGAACTGTCTGGTTCTACAGCTGTTGCATCCACAGAAACCTCCACTACTACATTAGAACTGGCTGGTTCTACCAAAATGACATCTGCATTTGCACAACCTTCAACTACTGCAACAGAACTGAGTGTTTCGACAATATCTAAATCCACTGGATCTTCCAATACTGGAACAGAAGTGTCTGATTCTACAAGAGTGACTTCTGCACCTACAGAAGCTTCCACCACTGCAACACAACTGCCTGGTTCTACAAGAGTGGCAAATACGTTTACAGAACCTTCCACTAGTACAATAGAACTGTCTGGTTCTACCACAATGACATCTGCATTTGCAGAACCTTCAACAACTGCAACAGACCTGGCTGCTTCTACAACAATGATATCTGGACCTGCAGAACCATCCACTACTGCAGCAGAACTGCCTGGTTCAACAATATTGGCATCTACATCTGCAGAACCTTCCACTGCTGCAACAGAACTGTCTGGTTCTACAGCTGTTGCATCCACAGAAACTTCAACTACTGCAACAGAACTGGCTGGTTCTACCAAAATGACATCTGCATTTGCACAACCTTCAACTACTGCAACAGACCTGGCTGCTTCTAAAACAATGACATCTGGACCTGCAGAACCTTCAACTACTGCAACAGAACTGAGTGCTTCTACAACATCTAGATCCACCGGATCTTCCAATACTGGAACAGAAGTGTCTGATTCTACAAGAGTGACATCTATATCTACAGAAGCTTCCACTACTGCAACAGAACTCGCCGATACTACAACATCTAGATTCACAGAACATATCAGTATTGAAACAGAAGGGCCTGGTTCTACAACAATGACTTCTGCATCTACAGAAGCCTCATCTACTGCAACAGAATTGGAGGCCTCTACAACAGTAACATCGGCCTCTGCAGAACCTTCCACTACTGCAACACAACTGCCTGGTTCTACAAGAGTGGCAAATACGTTTACAGAACCTTCCACTAGTACAATAGAACTGTCTGGTTCTACCACAATGACATCTGCATTTGCAGAACCTTCAACAACTGCAACAGACCTGGCTGCTTCTACAACAATGATATCTGGACCTGCAGAACCTTCCACTACTGCAGCAGAACTGAGTGCTTCTACGACATCTAGATCTACAGAACATTTCAGTACTGCAACAGGAGGACCCGGTTCTACAAGAGTGACATCTACATCTGCAGAACCTTCCACTACTGCAACAGACCTGTCTGGTTCTACAAGATTGGCATCTACATCTGCAGAACCTTCCACTACTGCAACAGACCTGTCTGGTTCTACAAGATTGGCATCTACATCTGCAGAACCTTCCACTACTGCAACAGACCTGTCTGGTTCTACAAGATTGGCATCTACATCTGCAGAGCCTTCCACTACTGCAACACAACTGCCTGGTTCAACAAAATTGGCATTTACATCTACAGAACCAAAAGAACTGTCTGCTTCTACATCTAGATCCACAGGACCTTCTAATACTGGAACAGAAGTGTCTGGTTCTACAAGGGTGACATCTACATCTGCAGAACCTTTCACAACTGCAACAGAACTGGCTGATTCTATAGCAGTTACATCCACACATGCTTCTACTACTGTGACAGGACTGTCTGACTCTACAACAACTACATCTACAGAACCTTCTAATAATGGAACAGAACTGGCTGATTCTACAGGCATGACATATATAGAACCTTCGACTACTGTGACAGAACTGACTCGTTCAACAGCAGTTACATCTACATCTACAGAACCTTCCACTACTGCAACACAACTGCCTGGTTCTTCAACAGTGAAATCTACAGAAGCTTACACTACTGCAACAGAAGTGCCTGATTCTATAACAATGACATCTACAGAAGCGTCCACTACTGTGGGAGAACTGGGTGGTTCTACAGCATCCAGAGAACCATCCAATACTGCAACCAAAGTGTCTGTTCCTACAAGAGTAGCATCTACATCTACAGAACTTTCCAATACTGCAACAGAACTGACCGGTTCTACAACTAGACTGCTGGACACTAGTGATATTCCCACCTTTGGTTTGTCTCCAAATGTAATATCCATTTCAACTCCAGCTCTAAACACATCCAGTATCTCTGTAGCTGTTACGACCACTGCTGGAAACACTAGTCCAACCACCACCACAAGCACTTCTGTCATTTCCACCACTTGGTCCACTACCATGGCTACCACATCCATGGCAGTTCCAGCTAGAACCGGAGAAGGTGTTATTGTTTTACAAGTTCGGATCCAGCGAGTCTTCATCCCTGCATACAACGATCCATCCTCCATGGAGTACAAAACACTGACCAGCAACATCACTGCAGAGGTAGTGAACCAGTCAGAGCGGAGTGTCTTATTGTTATGGACCACAGTTAATGTAACAATATGATGAACCTTCTGGACCTCTGATATGATTTTCTGTAGAGAAAGAGAACTGAGCTCAAGATATAGATAGTCTTTGATGTTCA
>JAMWET010000752.1:15000-24875 GCA_024036415.1 Prochilodus magdalenae
TATTCAGACCAGACTCTGGGTGTTAAGGAGTCTGATGGCTTGGTGAAAGAAGCTGTTGCCTAGTCTGGATGTGAGGGCCCGGATGCTTCGGTACCTTTTTCCAGACGGTAGGAAGGTGAAGAGTGTGTGTGAGGGGTGTGTGTGGTGAAGAGTGTGTGTGAGGGGTGTGTGTGGTGAAGAGTGTGTGTGAGGGGTGTGTGTGGTGAAGAGTGTGTGTGTGTGGTGAAGAGTGTGTGTGGTGAAGAGTGTGTGTGAGGGGTGTTTGTGGTGAAGAGTGTGTGTGAGGGGTGTGTGTGGTGAAGAGTGTGTGTGTGAGGGGTGTGTGTGGTGAAGAGCGTGTGTGAGGGGTGTGTGTGGTGAAGAGTGTGTGTGAGGGGTGTGTGTGAGGGGTGTGTGTGGTGAAGAGTGTGTGTGAGGGGTGTGTGTGGTGAAGAGTGTGTGTGAGGGGTGTGTGTGGTGAAGAGTGTGTGTGAGGGGTGTGTGTGGTGAAGAGTGTGTGTAAGGGGTGTGGTGAAGAGTGTGTGTGAGGGGTGTGTGTGGTGAAGAGTGTGTGTGAGGGGTGTGTGTGGTGAAGAGTGTGTGTGAGGGGTGTGTGTGGTGAAGAGTGTGTGTAAGGGGTGTGTGTGGTGAAGAGTGTGTGTGGTGAAGAGTGTGTGTGGTGAAGAGTGTGTGTGAGGGGTGTGTGTGGTGTTGTGTGTGTGTGTGGGGTGTGTGTGAGGGGTGTGTGTGAGGGGTGTGTGTGGTGAAGAGTGTGTGTGTGAGGGGTGTGTGTGGTGAAGAGTGTGTGTGAGGGGTGTGTGTGGTGAAGAGTGTGTGTGTGAGGGGTGTGTGTGGTGAAGAGTGTGTGTGAGGGGTGTGTGTGGTGAAGAGTGTGTGTGAGGGGTGTGTGTGTGTGTGAGGGGTGTGTGTGGTGAAGAGTGTGTGTGAGGGGTGTGTGTGGTGAAGAGTGTGTGTGAGGGGTGTGTGTGTGTGTGAGGGGTGTGTGTGGTGAAGAGTGTGTGTGGTGAAGAGTGTGTGTGAGGGGTGTGTGTGGTGAAGAGTGTGTGTGTGAGGGGTGTGTGTGGTGAAGAGTGTGTGTGTGGGGTGTGTGTGTGGTGAAGAGTGTGTGTGTGAGGGGTGTGTGTGGTGAAGAGTGTGTGTGTGAGGGGTGTGTGTGGTGAAGAGTGTGTGTGAGGGGTGTGTGTGGTGAAGAGTGTGTGTGAGGGGTGTGTGTGGTGAAGAGTGTGTGTGAGGGGTGTGTGTGGTGAAGAGTGTGTGTGAGGGGTGTGTGTGGTGAAGAGTGTGTGTGTGAGGGGTGTGTGTGTGGTGAAGAGTGTGTGTGAGGGGTGTGTGTGGTGAAGAGTGTGTGTGAGGGGTGTGTGTGAGGGGTGTGTGTGGTGAAGAGTGTGTGTGAGGGGTGTGTGTGGTGAAGAGTGTGTGTGGTGAAGAGTGTGTGTGAAGAGTGTGTGTGGTGAAGAGTGTGTGTGAAGGGTGTCTGTGGTGAAGAGTGTGTGTGAGGGGTGTGTGTGGTGAAGAGTGTGTGTGGTGAAGAGTGTGTGTGAGGGGTGTGTGTGGTGAAGAGTGTGTGTGAGGGGTGTGTGTGGTGAAGAGTGTGTGTGAGGGGTGTGTGTGGTGAAGAGTGTGTGTAAGGGGTGTGTGTGGTGAAGAGTGTGTGTGAGGGGTGTGTGTGGTGAAGAGTGTGTGTGAGGGGTGTGTGTGGTGAAGAGTGTGTGTGAGGGGTGTGTGTGAAGGGTGTGTGTGGTGAAGAGTGTGTGTGAGGGGTGTGTGTGGTGAAGAGTGTGTGTGGTGAAGAGTGTGTGTGAAGAGTGTGTGTGGTGAAGAGTGTGTGTGAAGGGTGTGTGTGGTGAAGAGTGTGTGTGAGGGGTGTGTGTGGTGAAGAGTGTGTGTGGTGAAGAGTGTGTGTGAGGGGTGTGTGTGTGTGTGAGGGGTGTGTGTGGTGAAGAGTGTGTGTGGTGAAGAGTGTGTGTGAGGGGTGTGTGTGTGGTGAAGAGTGTGTGTGAGGGGTGTGTGTGGTGAAGAGTGTGTGTGTGAGGGGTGTGTGTGTGGTGAAGTGTGTGTGTGTGAGGGATGTGTGTGTGGTGAAGAGTGTGTGTGAGGGGTGTGTGTGGTGAAGAGTGTGTGTGAGGGGTGTGTGTGGTGAAGAGCGTGTGTGAGGGGTTTGTGTGTGGTGAAGAGTGTGTGTGAGGGGTGTGTGTGGTGAAGAGTGTGTGTGGTGAAGAGTGTGTGTGAGGGGTGTGTGTGTGTGTGAGGGGTGTGTGTGGTGAAGAGTGTGTGTGAGGGGTGTGTGTGTGGTGAAGAGTGTGTGTGAGGGGTGTGTGTGGTGAAGAGTGTGTGTGTGAGGGGTGTGTGTGTGGTGAAGTGTGTGTGTGAGGGATGTGTGTGTGGTGAAGAGTGTGTGTGAGGGGTGTGTGTGGTGAAGAGTGTGTGTGAGGGGTGTGTGTGGTGAAGAGCGTGTGTGAGGGGTTTGTGTGTGGTGAAGAGTGTGTGTGAGGGGTGTGTGTGTGGTGAGGGGTGTGTGTGAGGGGTGTGTGTGAGGGGTGTGTGTGGTGATGATCTCCTCAGCCGTCCTCACTACCCGCTGCAGGGACTGGCGATCCGATGCGGTGCAGTTCCCGAACCAGGCAGTGCTGCAGCTGCTCAGGATGCTCTCGATGGTTCCTCTGTAGAAGGTGGTGAGGGGTGTGTGTAAGGGGGTGTGTGAGGGGTGTGTGGTGAGGAGTGTGTGTGAGAGGTGTGTGTGGTGAAGAGTGTGTGTGAGGGGTGTGTGTGTGAGGGGTGTGTGTGGTGAAGAGTGTGTGTGAGGGGTGTGTGTGGTGAAGAGTGTGTGTGAGGGGTGTGTGTGGTGAAGAGTGTGTGTGAGGGGTGTGTGTGGTGAGGAGTGTGTGTAAGGGGGTGTGTGAGGGGTGTGTGGTGAGGAGTGTGTGTGAGAGGTGTGTGTGGTGAAGAGTGTGTGTGAGGGGTGTGTGTGTGAGGGGTGTGTGTGGTGAAGAGTGTGTGTGAGGGGTGTGTGTGGTGAAGAGTGTGTGTGAGGGGTGTGTTTGGTGAAGAGTGTGTGTGTGAGGGGTGTGTGTGTGAGGGGGGTGTGTGGTGAAGAGTGTGTATGAGGGGTGTGTGTGGTGAAGAGTGTGTGTGAGGGGTGTGTGTGTGTGAGGGGTGTGTATGGTGAAGAGTGTGTGTGAGGGGTGTGTGTGGTGAAGAGTGTGTGTGAGGTGTGTGTGTGAGGGGTGTGTGTGGTGAAGAGTGTGTGTGAGGGGTGTGTGTGAGTGGTGTGTGTGGTGATGTGTGTGTGTGTGTGTGTGGTGTTTAGTGTGTGTGTGGGGTGTGTGTGTGGTGAAGAGTGTGTGTGAGGGGTGTGTGTGGTGAAGAGTGTGTGTGAGGGGTGTGTGTGGTGAAGAGTGTGTGTGTGAGGGGTGTGTGTGGTGAAGAGTGTGTGTGAGGGGTGTGTGTGAGAGTGTGTGTGTGAGGGGGTGTGGTGAAGGGTGTGTGTGGTGAAGAGTGTGTGTGTGAAGTGTGTGTGTGAGGAGTGTGAAGAGTGTGTGTGTGAAAGAGTGTGTGTGTGTGAAGAGTGTGGTGAAGGGTGTGTGTGGTGTGTGGTGGTGTGTGTGGTGAAGAGGGGTGTGTGTGTGTGTGTGTGGTGAAGGTGTGTGATGGGTGTGTGTGTGAGGGGTGTGTGTGTGTGAAGGGTGTGTGTGGTGAAGAGTGTGTGTGTGTGTGTGGGGTGTGTGTGTGTGTGGTGCAGTGTGTGTGTGTGGGGTGTGTGTGTGGTGTAGAGTGTGTGTGTGAGGGGTGTGTGTGTGGTGAAGTGTGTGTGTGAGGGGTGTGTGTGTGGTGAAGAGAGTGTGTGTGAGGGGTGAAGAGTGTGTGAGGTGTGTGTGGTGATGAGTGTGTGTGAGTGGTGTGTGTGGTGAAGAGTGTGTGTGAGGGGTGTGTGTGAGGGGTGTGTGTGTGTGAGGGGTGTGTGTGAGGTGTGAGTAGTGTGTGTGGTGAAGAGTGTGTGTGAGGGGTGTGTGTGGTGAAGAGTGTGTGTGAGGTGTGAGTAGTGTGTGTGGTGAAGAGTGTGTGTGAGGGGTGTGTGTGGTGAAGAGTGTGTGTGAAGGTGGTGTGTGTGGTGAAAGAGGGGTGTGTGTGGTGTGAGGGTGTGTGTGTGTGGTGAGAGTGTGTGAGGGGTGTGTGAGGGATGTGTGTGTGGTGAAGAGTGTGTGTGAGGGGTGTGTGTGGTGAAGAGTGTGTGTGAGGGGTGTGTGTGGTGAAGAGCGTGTGTGAGGGTGTGTGTGTGTGGTGAAAGAGTGTGTGTGAGGGGGTGTGTGTGTGGTGAAGAGTGTGTGTGAGGTGTGTGTGTGGTGAAGAGTGTGTGTGTGAGGGGTGTGTGTGGTGAAGATCTGTGTGAGGGGTGTGTGTGTGGTGAAGAGTGTGTGTGAGGGGTGTGGCGATCCGATGCGGTGCAGTGTGTGTGAGGGGTGTGTGGCAGTGCTGCAGCTGCTCAGGATGCTCTCGATGGTTCCTCTGTAGAAGGTGGTGAGGGGTGTGTGGTGAGGGGTGTGTGTGAGGGGTGTGTGGTGAGGAGTGTGTGTGAGAGGTGTGTGTGGTGAAGAGTGTGTGTGTGAGGGGTGTGTGTGTGTGAGTGTGTGAGGGGTGTGTGGTGAAGAGTGTGTGTGAGGGGTGGTGTGTGGTGAAGAGTGTGTGTGAGGTGTGGTGTGTGTGTGGTGAAGAGTGTGTGTGAGGGGTGTGTATGGTGAGGAGTGTGAGAGGTGTGTAAGTGGGGTGTGTGTGAGGGGTGTGGTGTGAGGGTGTGTGTGGGGTGTGTGTGAGTGTGTGTGAGTGGTGTGTGTGGTGAAGAGTGTGTGTGAGGGGTGTGTGTGTGAGGGGTGTGTGTGGTGAAGAGTGTGTGTGTGAGGGGTGTGTGTGGTGAAGAGTGTGTGTGAGGGGTGTGTGTGGTGAAGAGTGTGTGTGTGAGGGGTGTGTGTGGTGAAGAGTGTGTGTGAGGGGTGTGTGTGGTGAAGAGTGTGTGTGAGGGGTGTGTGTGGTGAAGAGTGTGTGTGAGGGGTGTGTGGTGAAGAGTGTGTGTGGTGAAGAGTGTGTGTGAGGGGTGTGTGTGGTGAAGAGTGTGTGTGAGGGGTGTGTGTGGTGAAGAGTGTGTGTGGTGAAGAGTGTGTGTGAGGGGTGTGTGTGGTGAAGAGTGTGTGTGAGGGGTGTGTGTGGTGAAGATTGTGTGTGAGGGGTGTGTGTGTGTGTGTGTGTTGTGATGAGTGTGTGTGGTGAAGAGTGTGTGTGAGGGGTGTGTGTGAGGGGTGTGTGTGGTGAAGAGTGTGTGTGAGGGGTGTGTGTGGTGGTGAAGAGTGTGTGTGTGTGGTGGGAGGGGGTGTGTGTGGTGAAGAGTGTGTGTGTGAGGGTTGTGTGTGGTGATGAGTGTGTGTGAGGGTGTGTGTGTGTGGTGTGTGTGTGATGAGTGTGTGTGTGGGGTGTGTGTGGTGAAGAGTGTGTGTGGTGAAGAGT
Source organism: Prochilodus magdalenae (assembly GCA_024036415.1). Classification (NCBI taxonomy): domain Eukaryota; kingdom Metazoa; phylum Chordata; class Actinopteri; order Characiformes; family Prochilodontidae; genus Prochilodus; species Prochilodus magdalenae. The sequence goes on from JAMWET010000752.1 coordinate 20,494, forward strand.
GTGTGTGAGGGTTGTGTGTGTGTGTGTGAGGGGTGTGTGTGTGTGTGACGAGTGTGTGTGGTGGTGTGTGTGTGGTGAAGAGTGTGTGTGAGGGGTGTGTGTGGTGAAGAGTGTGTGTGTGTGGGGTGTGTGTGTGTGGTGTGTGTGTGTGAGGTGTGTGTGTGTGGTGTGTGTGTGTGTGGTGTGTGTGTGGTGAAGAGTGTGTGTGAGGGGTGTGTGTGGTGAAGAGTGTGTGTGTGAGGGGTGTGTGTGGTGAAGAGCGTGTGTGAGGGGTTTGTGTGTGGTGAAGAGTGTGTGTGAGGGGTGTGTGTGTGGTGAGGGGTGTCTGTGAGGGGTGTGTGTGGTGATGATCTCCTCAGCCGTCCTCACTACCCGCTGCAGGGACTGGCGATCCGATGCGGTGCAGTTCCCGAACCAGGCAGTGCTGCAGCTGCTCAGGATGCTCTCGATGGTTCCTCTGTAGAAGGTGGTGAGGGGTGTGTGTGGTGAGGGGTGTGTGTGGTGGAGTGTGTGTGAGAGGGTGTGTGTGGTGATGATCTTGTGTGAGCCGTCCTGTGTAGGGGCTGCAGGTGGTGGCGAGTTCCGATGAGGTGGGTGTGTGTCCCGAACCAGTGCAGTGCTGGTGTGTGTGGTCAGGGGTGAGTGTGAGGGGTGTGTGTGGTGAGGAGTGTGTGTAAGGGGTGTGTGTGGGGGAGTGTGTGGTGAGGGGTGTGTGTGAGGTGGTGTGTGTGGTGTGTGTGAGGGGTGTGTGTGTGTGAGGGGTGTGTGTGGTGTTGAGTGTGTGTGTGGGGTGTGTGTGGTGATGTGTGTGTGTGAGGGGTGTGTGTGGTGAAGAGTGTGTGTGAGGGGTGTGTGTGGTGAAGAGTGTGTGTGAGGGGTGTGTGTGGTGAAGAGTGTGTGTGAGGGGTGTGTGTGGGGTGTGTGTGTGTGTGAGGGGGGTGTGTGTGAGGGGTGTGTGTGGTGAAGTGTGTGTGTGAGGGGTGTGTATGGTGAAGTGTGTGTGTGAGGGGTGTGTATGGTGAGGAGTGTGTGTGAGGGGTGTGTGTGGTGAAGAGTGTGTGTGAGGGGTGTGTGTGTGGTGAAGAGTGTGTGTGAGGGGTGTGTGTGTGGTGAAGAGTGTGTGTGAGGGGTGTGTGTGGTGAAGAGTGTGTGTGAGGGGTGTGTGTGGTGAAGAGTGTGTGTGAGGGGTGTGTGGTGAAGAGTGTGTGTGAGGGGTGTGTGTGGTGAAGAGTGTGTGTGTGGTGAAGAGTGTGTGTGAGGTGTGTGTGTGTGAAGGGGTGTGTGTGTGTGCGTGTGTGTGGTGAAGAGTGTGTGTGAGGGGTGTGTGTGTGTGGTGAAGAGTGTGTGTGAGGGGTGTGTGTGGTGAAGAGTGTGTGTGTGAGGGGTGTGTGTGTGGTGAAGTGTGTGTGTGAGGGGTGTGTGTGTGGTGAAGAGTGTGTGTGTGAGGGGTGTGTGTGGTGAAGAGTGTGTGTGAGGGGTGTGTGTGGTGAAGAGTGTGTGTGACGGTGTGAGTAGTGTGTGTGGTGAAGAGTGTGTGTGAGGGGTGTGTGTGAGGTGTGAGTAGTGTGTGTGGTGAAGAGTGTGTATGAGGGGTGTGTGCTCTGTGTGTGAAGGTGGTGAGGGGTGTGTTTTGTGTGTGTGTGAGAGTGTGTGTGAGGGGTGTGTGTGTGGGTGGTGAAGAGTGTGTGTGAGGGACTGGGTGTGTGTGGTGACCAGGCAGCTGCAGTGTGTGCTCTCGATGGGGTAGAAGGTGTGTGTGTGGTGAGGGGTGTGTGTGTGTGTGGTGAGGAGTGTGTGTGGAGAGGTGTGTGTGGTGAAGAGTGTGTGTGAGGTGGTGATGGTGGGGGGAGGGTGTGTGTGGTGAAGAGTGTGTGTGAGGGGTGTGTGTGGTGAAGAGTGTGTGTGAGGGGTGTGTGTGGTGTGTGTGGTGAAGAGTGTGTGTGAGGGGTGTGTGTGTGTGGTGAGGGGTGTGGTGTGTGGGGTGTGTGTGGTGAAGAGTGTGTTGTGAGGGGTGTGGTGAGAGCGTGTGTGTGAGGGGTGTGTGTGGTGATGATCTCCTCAGGGGTCCTCACTATTGTGCTGCAGGGACTGTGCGATCCGATGCGGTGAGGGGTGTGTTCCCGAAGAGTGTGTGTTAGGGGTGTGTGTGGTGAACCAGTGTGTGTGGTGCAGTGTGCTGCAGCTGCTCAGGATGGTGTGTGTGGTGAAGGGTGTGTGGTGTAGAAGGTGGTGAGGAGTGTGTGTAAGGGGGTGTGTGAGGGGTGTGTGGTGAGGAGTGTGTGTGAGAGGTGTAGGTGGTGAAGAGTGCGTGTGAGGGGTGTGTGGTGAGGAGTGTGTGTGAGAGGGGTGTGTGTGAGGGGTGTGTGTAAGGGGGTGTGTGGTGAAGAGTGTGTGTGATGCGATCCGATGCGGTGCAGTTCCCGAACCAGGCAGTGCTGCAGCTGCTCAGGATGCTCTCGATGGTTCCTCTGTAGAAGGTGGTGAGGATGGTGAGGTGGGGGATGAATGTGTGTTCCTGGGAAAGCCTCCGCAGGAAGTAGAGACGCTGCTGGGCTGTGTGTGGTGGAGTGTGTGTGATGGTGCTGGTGTGTGAGGGACCAGGTGAGATCCTCTGCCAGGGGTTTGAACTCTTGACGATCTGTGTGAGTGGAGTGTGTGTGAGGGGTGTGTGTAGGGGTGTGTGTGGTGAGAGTGTGTGTGGTCGTGTGTGAGGGGTGTGTGTGCCTTGTCCTCAGCCGTCTGACTAGTCAGACTGGCGATCCATGCGGTTCTTTGGTGCTCAGGATGTCTCGATGGTTTCAGAGGAGTGTGTGTGGTGTGAGGGGTGTGTGGTGAGGAGTGTGTGTGAGAGGTGTAGGTGGTGAAGAGTGCGTGTGAGGGGTGTGTGTGAGGGGTGTGTGTAAGGGGGTGTGTGGTGAAGAGTGTGTGTGATGCGATCCGATGCGGTGCAGTTCCCGAACCAGGCAGTGCTGCAGCTGCTCAGGATGCTCTCGATGGTTCCTCTGTAGAAGGTGGTGAGGATGGGAGGTGGGGGATGTGCCTTCCTCAGCCTTCGCAGGAAGTAGAGACGCTGCTGGGCTTTCTGGGTTATGGTGCTGGTGTTGAGGGACCAGGTGAGATCCTCTGCCAGGTGAACTCTTGACGATCTCCACAGTGGAGCCGTGGATGTGTAGTGGAGAGTGGTCACGCCTTGTCCTTCTGAAGTCAGCCACCATCTCTTTGGTCTTGTCTACGTTCAGAGACGGGTGGTTGGTTCTACACCAGTCCGGTAACCGCTGCACTTCCTCTCGGTATGCTGACTCGTCGTTCCTGCTGATGAGACCCACCACAGTCGTATCATCCGCACACTTGATGGTGTGGTTCGAGCTGTGCATTGCTGCACAGTCGTGAGTCAGCAAGGTGAACAACAGAGGGCTGAGCACACAGCCCTGGGGGGCCCCGGTGCTCAGCGTGGTGGTGCTGGAGGTGTTACGTCCGATCCGGACTGACTGAGGTCTCCCAGTCAGGAAGTCCAGGATCCAGTTAGAGAGAGAAGTGTTCAGGCCCAGTAGGTTCAGCTTTCCGATCAGGTGCTGAGGGATGATGGTGTTGAATGCTGAACTGAAGTCTATGAACAGCATTCCAACATAAGTGTCCCTATTGTCCAGGTGGGTGAGCGCCAGGTGAAGGGTGGTGGATATGGCGTCGTCCGGTGAGCGGTTGGGACGGTACGCGAACTGCAGAGGATCTAGAGAAGGAGGCAGCAGGGTCTTGATGTGCCTCAGGACAAGCCTCTCGAAGCACTTCATGATGATGGGTGTGAGTGCAATGGGACGGTAGTCGTTGAGGCAGGACACTGAAGACTTCTTCAGCACGGGGATGATGGTGGTTGCCTTGAGACACGCTGGGACGGTGGCACTGCTCAGGGAGATGTTGAAGACACGCTGGAACGGTGGCACTGCTCAGGGAGATGTTGAAGACACGCTGGAACGGTGGCACTGCTCAGGGAGATGTTGAAGACACGTTGGAACGGTGGCACTGCTCAGGGAGATGTTGAAGACACGCTGGAACGGTGGCACTGCTCAGGGAGATGTTGAAGACACGCTGGAACGGTGGCACTGCTCAGGGAGATGATGAAGACACGCTGGGACGGTGGCACTGCTCAGGGAGATGTTGAAGATGTCAGTGAAGACATCTGTCAGCTGGTCTGCACACTCCCTGAGCACTCTAGCAGGAATGTTGTCCAGTCCAGCGGCTTTCCGTGGGTTAACTCTGCGTAGAGTTTTCCTCACGTCAGCAGCTGTAAGACACAGCACCTGGTCGTCGGGAGGAGGGGTGGTCTTCCTCGCTGCCACGCTGTTCTGTGTCTCGAATCGGGCGTAGAAGTGGTTCAGCGCATCTGG
>JAMWET010000753.1:0-36020 GCA_024036415.1 Prochilodus magdalenae
CTCCGTACCTGTGTACTGGATGGTTGGTTGGTCGCGGAAGGAGCTGAGCCTGGGTGCCAGCAGTGGGGACTGTGCCCGGCTCTTATAGAGGACTTCCACTGTCCCTGTCGCCACCCACTCCAGTCACGCTCCCAGACCAAGTGCCCTACCCAGGTAAGTATCGCTCATCACAAACCGGTCTGGTTAGGGCAACGTGGTCACCCAAGACGGTTGTCAGGGAGCCCGGCTGCAGGTCACCGACAAGGCTGTTCCAGACGATTCTCCTGGAACTCGGTGGCTGGTCCTCAGGGATCTGGGGAATCCCTTGTTCCGAACCGTGACAGGTCCGGAAGTGTCCCTTTTAGAGCTGCTGGGGGATTGGGTGGTCGTCATCGTGGTCGTCCTCGATCATCTTCCCTCACGGACTCCTTGGGAGGGGGTGATGTCACGCTTCCGGGCTTTCCTGCTCCTCCCGCTCTCCCGAACTCCACTTCGCAGAGGACATTGCTTGATGACGTCAGCTCCATGTGCTCGTGCGCGGACGTGCCAATTCATTCGTGATCACCTGAGTTTTAGTCAGCTGACCCAAATCTGTTTATATTTAAAGTCCGGGTTTCCAGATGCTCAAGGTAAGCTTTGCCTACCTTGTAGCAATTCTGAGCTTTCTTCTTTCTTGTATGGTATTCTGGTTTTGACTCTTTTTGTCTTTTTGACAATAATGCAATAGCAGAACATTAATAGCTTTAACTGGACTCGCTGCTAATATAGATTGTGATCCAAATTTCTCATTTTTGGATGGTCTAAACTGAGTGCATTTAATTTTCTTTATTTTCATTTTATTTCCTTTTTTGTTATTTTTTTACATTGATTTTTATTATTTTTGTTTTTTAGGTTTGCTCACTTAACTGTTTATGGATTTTGTCTCACTATCATTACTGGTTTAATTTAATCCAGAGAACTATTTGTATGCAAGGCACAAGGCCTAAACGCAATACTGGATGGGCATGATCTTTGGCTCCTCATGTGGCACTACATTAAAAACAGACAAGGTTCTGTAGTGGAAATCACTGCATGGATGATGGAAATCATGTACACCATGTCCTCAGAGTTAATAAGGAGAGGGATCATCTGGCAGGCTATCAGCACACAATTCAAAAGCCAGCATCCGTGTTGATATGAAGGTGCACTGATGCGCATGGTAAGAGTGACGTGAACGTCTGTAAAGGAACCATTAATGTTGTACGGTTTTGTAGCAGTCTTTCCGCTTGTAGAGAAGGACTTGCTTATTTTAATAAGACTATGCTAAACCATATTCTCGTGTATTACCATAGCATGGCTTCGTAGTTAAGCAGTCAGGATGCTAAAATGGCCTACCTGCTGTCCAGACTCATCACCCACTAAAACAATGGTCACATAATGAAACAGACAGGTGACTGGAAGAGATTGTGAAGGGTTAAACAACTGAAATTAAATATCATAACTATAGCAAACGATAACGGTGATGAAGAGGTGATAAATAATACCCTGTCCCAACTTTTTCAAACATGTTAGTGGCATCAAATTTTAAAATGTGCATGTCATTGTTGTCCAAGGAAATCTCCAAAATGACAATTTTACAGGAGAAGGCAACAAACTATAAAAATAAATAAATAAATAAAACCAGCATTTCCGTTGGTTCATTGATTATGCAATTTTCACACAATGTAAAAGTCAGCTCATGTGATCAAATGATGCATAAAAGTATATATCAAATGTATAAAATGAGGAAACATTTTTTCGTTGAACAGCAACGATATATTTATCAAAAAGGCATTTAAATTTCTCCTCATTGCATCTCATATTTACATTTACAAGAGAGCAAGCCCGTAATGCAAAATAGTTATGATGTCCAAGTAATTATCCGTAATGAATGTAAAAATCAATGATAACGTTTTATTTAATGGCCTTAACTGACTTTGGTGCAAGTGCTGACTATACGATTAGTAAACACAGCTATACGTACTGTCTCATGTATTTTGGGTAATGAGGTCTGTGTTTACACAGCAACAGAAAGAGTAAAATATGCTCTGATCTTATTAAAGTAGCAACATGAATAGCAAATACTAACACAAGCCTCACCTCAACAACTCTTCAGATGCACACGAAGAATGTGGGGTTCTAAAAGTGTATTTATAAAATTCACAGTTTTTGATCTACACCTAGCACACCAGTCACCTAACGTACTACTCAAACGTACCAGCTCAGCACAGTAAGAGGAAATGTAGAAGTCACTGAGAGTTACAGATGTGAGATGAACGAAAGAGAAGGAATGGCTAAAATGATGAATTTAGTGAATTTAAAGTAGCTAAGCAGTTTACTAACCTTTACTAGTGTAAACTCTATGTTAATTTAGTATTAGCATGTATCTAATGTCTTTTATTTGTGCAGGTTGATTTTGTACTTTTATGTACTTTACAATAATGAAAGAATGTTTTTGCTCTACATAATAGAGTATATAAGTATATAATTTATATTACCTGTTTTTCTAATAGAGCAGACAGAGTTACTTAAAGTTCAGAGTGCTGTTTAATCAGCTCTGTGCTGTGACGGGCCAATAAGAAGATCTGGGCTGGTTACAGTGTGGTTGATGAAGCTTACCCAGCACCCAGAAGTTCATGTGATGAATGTGATCAGTGATGGAGCCACAACGCCTCACACTATGTAAGTAACTTTTCTTATTTCACTAAAATTTAAGTTTACTCTTATACAAGCACTGTAGCTAAACACTGAGCTTTAAATGTGTTCTCATTAAGGTTTAATATTTCATTTTACTTATTTATTTTTTGTTATTTATTTTTCTGGTAAAGACATTACAGTGATGATGACAGTATCAGTGTCTTCAACAAAAGGTACTTTATATTCTTTTTCTTAACCTGTATTACCAAGTAAACATATATTCATTTTACATACAAGGTTAGACACTAGAGGATTAAACTTAACAGTTTCAACCAATGAGATGTCTAAAACTATACATATCCTCATATATGACATACACTATTGATAAATCACAATATTATATTTGTTGTATATTGTCATATTTCCTTATTGATGTATTTCATTCTAAAGTAAATCATTAAGCTAAACAATCTAAACCTTTGACTGGTAATGTATGTCGTGTAATGTATGGCTGATTTTTAAACTTCAATATTTTTTTTGACATATGTATTCACAGCAGACTAAATGTTTGATTAATTTATGAATATTGATCTTAATACATCATGTTGCTCTTTTTTTAATCAATAGATGATCCTCCTGATTTCCAATCAGCAGAGATCTTTGGACACCCCCTTGTGAAAGTTGGGGGAAATTTACAATTAAAGTGTCGCATCTTTGACAAAAATACATCTTCTAATCATCTCCACATGTACCTGTGTAAAAATGGTGTTGGAGTGATGATAGAACCACTTGAACAGAGGGATGAGTACACCTTCATTTTAATAAATGTTTCAAAGCTGGACTCGGGAAGCTACAGTTGCGTGTACTCATCTAAGAAATACACTCCAGACAAAGTGAGAGCATCAGGACTAAAAACAATCCAAGTCCAGGTCACTGGTAAGAGAAGTGATTTGTGTTTTGTCTAATCTCTGTATTTGTTTATTGAGCTGTTGGTTGAGTATGATGCTTTTGGTCAAATTTGGCTTTGGGTTATTTCAGTAATCACAGAAAATGTGTCATTAAATTATGGGGTTAATTAATATTGGGAAATCCAGGTCTAGTGCGCAGTCATAATGTAAACCTGGAGAACAATAAAATATATTGCCCTGTGTTAAATTTAATAAGTGATTTTTACTGCAGGTGATGACCAATTATGTTTTAATCAACTCAGTTATATGACAATGTTTTGTTCATTTCCTCTGTAATGAATATTCTTTATTATCAGGTACTACACAACATTCAAATGAACTTAAAGGCCCGCACCAGCTCAGTGGTAAGGATTCATCACAGTGAGGGACTATGTTTGTTTTGACCATGTTGTTTATCACAGTTAAAAAAAATTTAGAAAAATTATAATTTGATATATTTATGTTTTAATATAATTTTTGTTGTTCTGGTAAACCAGCTTTAAACAGCTTACAAAAATCATGTGGCGGTTCTTTGGTGTGTTGATTGACAAACAGATTGTGAGGAGCGCTGAGCTTATATGAAGCCGAGGTTTATTTAACAGATTTGTAATCAGCCATAGCAGTAACAAGAGCAAAGCGGGCATAACAGAACAAGCGGGAGTCAAAATCAGACAAACAATCAGAACAGCAAAGCTAACAAAAAGGGCAAAGATGAGTAAATCGGCCAAACAGAGTAAAAGCAAGGCGAAACACTCGGTATGCACAGAGTGGCAATACTTCACAACAGGTCAGTGGGAGAGAGGAGAGGAGTATTAGTACAAACAGAATAAATTAACTTGCGGTGAAACCAACACTCTGGTGATTCAGATCTGGGAAATGGAATGGGATTGGGAGATGGCAGACATCTGAGAGTGATGTCATCGGAAGGGTGGGTTATGGAAAATAGAGTCCTGGTGATCGGGGGTGGAAAGAGAGCCAGCAGGCCTGACATTTAAACAATTAATAAATGTTCTTTACATTAACAAATTTCTTTATCAAACTGCTGCTCAGGCAGCTCAGAGAAAAGCATTAAATATGCTCATTAATTTAACAATGCACATTCACACACCAGTTCTACTGAATCTGTATGTGTTCTTGTTTCAGATCTACAGTGGCTGATAAACTTCAGGAGATTATTAGCTTCATTTGGAGTTGTCATAATCGCATGCTTGATATTGGTTTTTGATGTCTATTCAACAAAGTGGAGAAAGTCTGCAGCACTGAACTCAGCTGAATTTGATCAATGAAGTTTATTTTTAAAAGGTTAAGTCTTTCAGCTGTGCTGAAAATGTTCAAATGTAAATGAGAACAGGCCTTTACTGTGTATGCTTGTAAATCCTGGCATGCTCTACACTGATGGGCTCTGTACCTGTACTTGTAAATGTACAATTTATTTTACTGTTGCTAAATTTGTTTTGCTTCTTATACCTGCATTTGTGGATTTGTAATATTGAAACAATGTTGTATTTAGATGTTTTGGATTCTGAGTCATTTTCTATGAAATATATATGTTCTGCTTTATTTCTCATGATGAAATACATTTTGACTAGATATTAAATAGACAGAACATGTCATATTTGCTTCCTGACAACGGCATGACTTGCAGTACACCTTCGCCCGCTAGACTCTGATTAGGAGGATGACAGCTCCTCAGTGTTATCAATCAGGATCAGTTAGCTGATAGAGAAGACAGATGAGACGGCAGGAGGAGGAAAACAGTTTGTATATTTAGTACGATTATGGAGAAACGTAAATTGTAGTGGTAAACAGATGATATCAGCCAAATGCAGTTTTGAGTGTAGACAGTGTGTCTGAGTCCCGAAGAGACAGGGAGATGATTCCACAATCACAAGAAAAGGCTCGACCACCTGCTGTGGTTCTTCTCAGCTCATAATTTAACAGGTAGCCACTGTAATGAGGACAATATTGGGAATATATGATCATATTTTTATTCATGTATGTTTTATTCATTATCTACATATTACATTCATTGTTCATTTCCGTCCCGTACTGTAAAGTATCGGTGCTGTTTACAGAGCATTTTACATTACTTTGTTTGTCCCCTGGATGATTTTGGTTGCTGGTGTTTGGATGCTCTGTTTGGCTTTTTGATTTAGACCTGTTATGAATTTTTCTTTCCTCATGTATACTATGTTTACCCTTCTAGTTTTGTGGCCTGATTTGTATCACTGTTTTTACCAAGCCCTCCTGTGATTAAAGCCATCTCACTTCTAGGCCTATAATACAATCTAATGTCTTAATTCCTATACATACACATGCATACTGACTCCCACATAAACAGAGTATCACATCATGGCATTTTCAATGTTCTATATCAAAATCTAATGCTACGGTAAGTTTATTTAAATGGCAGATTTCATACACAAGTGCAATTCAACAGGCTTTACACAAAAACCAAAGTAAATAAAGTCTAAACTAATTAAGACCTACTCAGGTTTCCAACCCGCCCAGCAGTATTCTGTGATCTACAGTGTCAAATACAGCACTGATGTCTAGTAATACGAGAAATGAAAGTGTATTAATCAAGCAGATGAGTCCTTCTAAGTTACATTTTGTCAATTCTGAACTTAGCTGATGTGCAGGACCACGATCTTGGAACCTCACATTCTTTATTTGGTTTAAAGAAGGCCCTTCATTGGGCCGCAATAAAACAAACTGGAATAAAAAGCTGGATTTGCAGTGTGTGGGTTTACTGAGCATTGAATCATTTACAGTGACTGTTACAGATAATGTGTGATTAATTTGATAATACTAACAAATATGCCAGTTTTAGGGTCAGTTAAGAGCTAAATAAAATCATAATATGATTAAATGTCAACATTTGCATCAGCATAAAGGTAACAGTAGAGCAGAAACATAAATTTAAAAGGAGGCCTTTACTGAACGCAAGCATATGTAAGTTAAACACACTTTAACCCTTTATATTGTATGTTATGTTAAATAGGTTGGTTAAAGTACAGGTGGATAACTTGTGAAAGCAGCTCTGTATGCTGCCTTATGTATTTTGGGTAATGTGGTTTGTGTTCAGACAGCAACAGAAAGAGTAAAATATACTTTGAATATTAAAATAGCGGCATGAATAGCATAAAACATCACAAGCCGTGGGAAAAAACAACACAGGCCTCACTACAGGAACTCTTCACCTCAACTGCTCTTCAGATGCACATGCAGAATGTGCAGTTCTAAAATTGTAGTTCTAAAATCCACCGTTTTGATATACAAATAACACACAGCTAACGTGCAACTCAAACGTAGCAGCACAGTAAGAGGAAATGTAAATGAACTAAAATGGTGAAATTCGTGAGTTTAAAGTGAGTAAGCAGTTTACTAAACTTTCCTAATGTAAGCTCTATGTTGATTTAGTGTTGTAGGTATTTAAGGATCTAATGTCTTTTAGCTGTGCAGGTTGATTTTGTACTGGTATTTCACAATAATGAAAGAATGTGTTTGCTCTAATGAGGCGAGAAGAGCATCATGGTTTATTTAAACTCCTCCAGGTTCATTTCAGTAAAGAGATATGAACTTAAGCTATATACTGAAACTATATACAGTGTACTGGATTGTGTGAGTTTAGAAATTACTATCCTGCTACTGAAAGTCTCTGAGATGGCACTGATGATGTTACTGTAAGTTCAGAGTGCTGTTTAATCAGCTCTGTGCTGTCACTGGCCAATAAGAAGATCTGGGCTGGTTACAGTGTGGTTGATGAAGCTTCACCCAGCACCCAGAAGTTCATGTGATGAATGTGATCAGTGATGGAGCCACGACGCCTCACACTATGTAAGTAACTTTTCTTATTTCACTAAAACTAAAGTTTACTCTTATACAAGCATTGTAGCTAAACACTGAGCTTTAAATGTGTTCTCATTAAGGTTTAATATTTGTTTCTCTTTTTCTTATTTATTTGTTTCTTATTTATTTTGACTTTATTTTTCTGGTAAAGACATTACAGTGATGATGACAGTATCAGTGTCTTCAGCAAAAGGTACTTTATATTCTTTTCCTTAATATTTTCCTTAGACACACACAACTTATCTGAAAAACTCTACAGGGTTACACTTAACAGTTCCAACTGATGAAAGTCTGAAACAACACATATCCTGATGTTGGCTCAAAGCAGCTTTACAGATATTTAAAAGTCAAAACTACATTTTGATATTGTTTAAAGAAACATCAATGAAGTATCTAATTATGCTGATCTATTCATAGTGGGGACAATAAAGTCATTGAAAACATAATTGTGAAATAATAGTCCAATGCAGGTAGCAATAGTGGAAACAGCGAGGAAGCCTGGTGAGGCTGGGCAGGTAAGCAGCTGTGTCAGGGCCAGGTATCAGAAAAAAAGCGGCCAGTCTAAAGGTTTAGTTCCCCTTTCAGTTTAGTGAATATTCATGATGGCGGACCCATAGAAATGGTATAAAAGTGCTTAGAAAAATATTTTAATTTAAATGTCACCCTCCATTGCAGGTTAAGAAAGTAAATAAACTAAGTGTTTGGTTAATTTTTATGAATATTGATCTTAATACATCATGTTGCTGTTTTTTATCAATAGATAATCCTCCTGATTTTCAGTCAGCAAAGATTTTTGCAAACCCCCATGTGGAAGTTGGGGGAAATATAAAGTTAAAGTGCCACATCTTTGACGGAAGTAAATCTTCTGATCATGTCTACATGTACCTGTGTAAAAATGGTGTTGGAGTGACGATGGAACCACTTGGAAAGAGGAATGAGCACACCTTCATTTTGAGGAATATTTCAGTGCAGGACTCGGGAAACTACAGCTGCGTGTACTCACTGAACAAATACAGTCTAAACAACGTGAGAGCATCAGGACAAAAAACAGTCCAGGTCCAGGTCACTGGTAAGAGATGTGATTTGTGTTTTCTCTAATAAATAGTGTGGTGATAAAAGAGGTTAACTGAGGTCAGGTCAGTTTAACTCTGTAAAATTTTCCTGAATCCATTAACACTCAATATACCATAACTGCTAATATACACTGCATATACACTGTGTTACTTTACCAGTTAACTGATCCGGTTATTAATCCTACAGTGCTTTGTAAATAGACTCTGGTCTGATCTACTCTAAGTACTGCTCTTAATGACTTTAAAACTTTACTATGGAGAATTTTATGGGTGCATGGTCACATATGTATTCCACAGTAGAGCTGGACAGAGTCCACTTACAAATGAACAGAAAGGCTGATTAGGCAGGCTCAATAACTAGTGACATACAATGAAGTGAAACATTCGGATCTTAACAAGCACACCTTAAACCTTGCTGGAAGTGCAGATCAGCTGCCACCCTAGTAATCACATTAACACGCTGCCTATCAAATTATGAAAATCAGGAATGAATCATTAAGTTGATAATCAGTTGAGTATGTAAAGATCTCTAAATTCATATGTATTTATTTACACACAATGCTTTTTATACAGTACCAGCTGTTGATTGAGTCAAATTCACAAAAGTACTTTAAATTCCCTAATTAATTTGGTAGTAGTTTATTTCAGCGATAACACAAAATTTGGCACTAAATTAGAGGGTAAGTCAATATTGGGAAATATTGCACTGTGTTGAATAAATAAGTGATTCTTTTTACTACAACCGATAAACAGTTATGCTTGAATGAACTCAGTTACGTGACAATATCTTGTTTATTTCCTCTGTAATGAAGATGCTTTATTATCAGCTACTACACAACATCCAAATGAACCTAACACAGATCCGCACCAGCTCAGCGGTAAGGATCCATCACAGTGAGGGACGAAGTTTGTCTTGACCATGTTTTTTCACAGTTAGAAAAAATGTAGAAAAATTATAGTTTTGTCATTTTCACTTTCTTAGTGAATATCAGTGGTAACAAATGTGAGCTATGTTTTACATTAAAATCCTATCAAATTATAAAAGTATTCATTATTTAAAAATTATGATTTTTAGAGATTTGTCAGTTGTGTTCTATAAAATATAAATGTAAAAAAATGTAATTAGGATTCCCTCTATTTCACTGTAGCCCTAAATGTGTCTTTTAAGGTTTTGTCTAGAGTGGCATATGTTATTTTTTAAGGTATACACACATGGACAAAATTGTTGGTACCCCTCAGATAATGAAAGAAAAAAAAACACAGAAATAACTTTAATCTGACAAAAGTAATAATAAATGAAAATTCTATTAAAATGAACAAAAGTCAGATATTGCTTTTCAACTATGCTTCAACAGAATTATTTAAAGAAATGAACTCCTGAAACAGGCCTGGACAGAAATGATGGTACCCTTAACTTACTATTTGTTGCACAAACCTTTTGAGGCAATCACGACTCCTGTATCTGTCAGTGAGACTTCTACACCTCTCAGCAGGTATTTTGGCCCACTCCTCATGAGCAAACTGCTCCAGTTGTCTCAGGTTTGAAGGGTGCCTTTTCCAGACGGCATGTTTCAGCTCCTTCCAAAGATGCTTAATAGGATTTAGGTCAGTGCTCATAAAAGGCCACTTCAGAATAGTCCAGTATTTTCCTCTTAGCCATTCTTGGGTGTTTTAGATGTGTGTTTTGGGTCATTATCCTGTTGCTAGAACCATGACCTGCGACTGAGACCAAGCTTTCTGACACTGGGCAGCACATTTCTCTTTAGAATTCATTGATAGTCTTGAGATTTCATTGTACCCTGCACTGATTCAAGACACCCTGTGTCAGATGCAGCAAAGCAGCCCCAGAACATAACAGAGCCTCCTCCATGTTTCATAGTAGGGACGGTGTTCTTTTCTTGATATGCTTTATTTTTCCATCTGTGAACATAGAGCTGATGTGCCTTGCCAAATAGTTCCATTTTTGTCTCATCTGTCGATAGGACATTCTCCCAGAAGCTTTGTGGCTTGTCAACATGTAGTTTGGCAAATTCCAGTCTGGCTTTTTTAAAAATGGTGTCCTCCTTGGTCGTTTCCCATTGTAGGCTCAAACATCGACAGATGGTGCGATCTGACACTGATGTTCCCTGAGCTTGAAGTTCACCTTTAATCTCTGTAGAAGTTTTTCTTGGCTCTTTTGTTACCATTCTTATTATCCGTCTCTTTGATTTGTCATCAGTTTTCCTCCTGCGTCCACATCCAGGTAGGTTGGCTACAGTCCCATGGATCTTAAATTTCTGGATAATATATGCAACTGTAGTCACAAGAACATCAAGCTGCTTGGAAATGGTCTTATTACCTTTACCTTTAACATGCTTGTCTATAATTTTCTTTCTAATGTCCTGAGACAACTCTTTCCTTTGCTACCTCTGGTCCATGTTGAGTGTGGTACACACCTTGTCACTAAACAGCACAGTGACTATCTGTAGCCCTATATGTAGGCCCACTGACTGATTACAAGCTTGTAGACACCTGTGATGCTAATTAGTGAACACACCTTGATTTAACATGTCCCTTTGGTCACATTTTTCAGGGGTACCATCATTTCTGTCCAGGCCTGTTTCAGTTTATTTTTTTAAATAATTCTGTTGAAGCATGGTTAAAAAGCAATATCTGACATCATTTATTCATTTTCATAGAATTTGTATTAATTATTACTTTTGTCAGATGAAAGTTATTTCTGTTACAATTGTGGGTTTTTCTTTCATTAACCGAGGGGTACCAACAATTTTATCCACGCGTGTATATATTATTAAGGTATATCACACTATTTTTAGATAACTACAGTTACTACATGTTTACCTAATGTGTTTATTTTTATTTTAACATTAGTTACTTATTGTTAATGTATTACTTCATGCTAGTTAGTCAATACTCACTGTAACTTGTTTTTATAAATAGTCCAGGAGAAGAAAGGTTGTTAATTCAGATTTTGTAAATGTTCTGCCAGCAGTTTCTCTGGACGCCCTTTTGGTTGTATTTCCAGTGTTGCTGCTGGTTGTGATACTTTTCCTTGGAAGGAATCGTATAAGAGCCGGAATGTGTACAAGTACGTATGACTGTATTACTTCTGCCAAGCAAGACAGCACAGTTACCCCAGCACAGTTACCCTCCACATCTATATGAAACCTCTCTTTAAAGTATAATAGCAGTGTCCAGTAGTTTATTAGAGGAACTACATCAACCAATCAGAGCTTAATGTGATACAAATGTGTAACACACCATGACAGTCACATTCTCAGGCCTTTCTCTATAAACATGTTTACTGTAAATGCATTTTAGGAAGAATGTCCACAAATAACTGACCAGTAAAAGTCATTTGTTATTTTTGTACTTGCAGAGTTGTTCCAGCGCCAAGGACAAAGGTACATTTTACATCCTCCAGTAAATATTAAGTGGCAGTCTGGCTTTAAATTTCAGTCTTAGTCCTGAGTACTCTTTATACTTGTCATACATACATACACATGCATAGTGTCTATTAATAATGGGTGCACAGAAAGGGGACAGTTTGCACTCAAGTTATTATTGTGATTTATATGGATTATATGGACATGTTCCTCTTGTAACAGACATTAAATATCATACTCTCCACTTTTCTTCAGGAAATTCTTAAGCTTCTTTCTGAATAGTATTGGAGTCTATTATTACAGGTCCACACGCTTAATAAGATGGAACACATCTGATTCCACTTCTTTAATCAGGTGCTTTGTGGAAAGGATTCGGACCATTTGTGGATGAGATTGGTCACCCCTGCATCAGCAAGTCAGAATACTTAAATGAGCTGTTTTTAAGGCTTTACAGAATAAAAGTCTTCTCTCTGTTTCAGTGGTCAGGATGATAATACAGGGCCATGTGACAGTAAGTTTCCATATAGTGTTATATTAGTTATACAGTATGTGGTATAAAAGAGCTGTGAACTGTTCATGTGGTTTTACTCTCTATTTTAGGAGGCGCCTCAGAGCGAGTGACACAGGCAGTGAACAGGTACATTTTGTTGTGATATTCTACAAATATGAATTTTCATATTTCCAAAAGATTGAAAATGTAAAAGATGTACATGTAATTACAAGCCTGATCTTATTTTATAATATTAATACTACAGGGAAGAATCCCTTGATGACGTGTGTGCATACGCCACAATACCTCACCCGAAAGGTAAACTCAGTTCCTCACACTACATGGGGTCTACCTGAATGTACTGTCCCAAGGGAAAACAAGCTCACTCCAAATAGGCAGCTTTGTAGGAGAGAGCAGGTTAATTTAAAGAGAGTGACTTAAAGCAGTGTGGGAGCTTTTCATCAGGACAGGTATGACATTAGTGTGGTTGGTGTGGCTCAGCAGATAACACCACTACCAGGAGGCTATCACCTCATGGGGGAGACAGTGGTTTGATTGCTAGACTGTGTGACTATGCTGTGCTACACCAATATGAGTCCCTGGGCAAGACTCCTAACACTACACTGGCCTATGAATAACTTTGTAAGTTGCTCTGGATAAGAGTGTCAGCTAAATGTAAACTGCCATACAATGTAAAAGACAGCTGTAGAGCTCAAACAATGTATTATTATGTAATGTAATATTAGTCCACACATAAGAAATGTGGAATAAAAAAATAATGAAAAAAATCCTGTTTTATTCACAGCTAAGAGACGTCCAGTAGATGTGTGGTAAGTAACTGCACACCCTGGTCTTCTAGATGCAGATATCCAGTCTTCCAGTAAAAAGCAAGTCTTAAATGATTAATGAAAGTGTAAATATAATAATTATTAAACTCATTTCTCTCTCCCTAGTAATGCTGACAGTGGGACATGTATTTGGGCTAATGACACTGTGGTATACAGCTCAGTACAGTATTCTGGTATGTATATGTAATTTGGCGTATGTATTAGTCATATACACATGCATGACAAAGTGGGCAATGACTGCAGTGTGTGTCTTTCATAATAAAATATTTGAACTGTATTAAACAGCTGCTTCACGGACGCTGATAGAGGATCTGTGTACAGTGAAGATCACTAAGCCCTCTGTTGTCATTGTCTTTCTTCCAGACGTGAAGACTGCAACTACACAACCTGCTGCAGAAGCTGTTTATGGAAATGTACAGAAGAAGAAAAAGAGAAAGGCTTATGATGATTCCTACATGTATGAATAATTACACAAGGAATTGTCGGTGTTATTAGGTAATGTCAGGACCCTCCTGGCCTGTCCTGTAATGCTTAACACTCAGCACACCAATTTTTTTGTGGACTTTAACTTCCAGAATTCCCTAGGAGACCATGTGACACTCACCTCCTCTACAGGATTCAATCATGAACCATTCTTGATGTCATGGTCACCAGAGTACTGAACCACCGTTACATCTGTATACAAACACCACAAGGCTATTCATTTTCTTTAGCTATATTTGAAACTGCACTGCAGCCTCTTGACCTGCTTCAGCCGAATAAAATGGCGGTGGGTAACACTAGGGAGCAGACAACTCCAAGTGTAAATGCGAGTGTAGTGATTGTAGTGGGGTATGTTTTCATTAGAATGAGCTTTAGAAAGTTTAAAAATACAGATCTGAAGATTAATAAAAGATGAACTCCCATTTGAGGTTCAGCTTTAGAGTGAAATACCTGAGGCTGGCTCACAGCTAGGCTAAACGTATTTCCAGTGAACTCAGGAGCGTTAGCAGCAGCTAGCTCTAAACAGTGGGTCCAATAATAACAGCTCTGAGGTAAATCTGACTGGTCATGTGACTGTATTAGTATACTACACTGTAGGTCAGAACTGGTTACTGTACTGTGTACCACACACAGGGGGCGTAGACAGTAGGCAGTGCATACTACTGTAGTATACAGTGTACAGTATAGTAGTAATTTCTAATACAGCCTTTGATTCCAGCAGTGTACTGAATGACTGCTGTTTTGATTTTTTGTGCTGCATTTTTCCAAATCCCTAAAATATGCTGAAAATACAAATAATGCGAATTACAAAAAAATTGTTTAGAATAAGTTTCTACTTCTTTTCAGTTATTCTGGTAAAAATAGATTATTGACGTTGCCTCTTATTGCTTTCCTATTTTGTCCAGCATATGTCTTGGAATCACTATTTTGCTTCAGAAATCTTCTGTTGTATCTGACTTTAGGTTAGTTTGCTCTAGCTTCGACAAACCTGACAGTTGGTACAGCTTCATTTAGTAGCTAAGTTTATATTTTTATTTTGTATTCTACTCCCAGTGTACATTGATATGAAATGTCATGGGACAGCAGGATGTAAACTGATTATGAAGTTGTGCTATGTTATGAAGGGGTAGGGGAGGGTTTGGGTATGAATGAGGCACGAAGGTATGACAATGTGGGTACCGGACAGATGGGATGTTGCACAGGCATTTGACATTCCTCAATCTACAGTGTCACATGTGTACCAGGAATACATCACAGAAAGCATTACCACCCACAGTGGACAGTGCGGTGCCCACTGTGGATGAGTTCGATTTGATCAGCAGTGGACTGGTTCAAGAAGCTTTCTAAAGAGTTCCAACAAATGGTGAGGCCTGCACATTCTCCAGACATGAACCTAATCGAGCATTTATGGGAGGTAGCGGAGAGGTGAGATCCTGAGATCCTGCACCTACAATAACCACAGAGCTGTGGGTGGCTTTCCAGACGGCATGGCTTAACATTCCATCTGATGTCTTCCATCCGTTTGTGGAATTGTTGCTATGTTGACATGCTAAACTACACCAACCTAGACAGGGTCTTACATGATGCTAGTTTCTAACCCATGACAAAGCCCACATGTACCTGTGTAAAAATGGTGTTGGAGTGAAGATGGAAGTACATGTCAGGAAACAAAGAGCATCAGGAAAAACAATCTTAAGTCCAGGTGACCAGTAAGAAATGCGACTCAAAACTGTGACAGTACAAGAAGTGAACTGAAGTTCTTTTAGGCTCTCTTAGATTAAATCATAAACCCAAAACATACATAGTTGACTGATCCATTTATTACTCAGACAGAACTTTTTAACTTTGACTCTGTTCTGCCGTACTGCAGTACTCATTTCATCATTTGTTTGTTTGTTTGTTTTGTTTTATTGTTTGATGTGTATTCATATACCAGCTACATAATAAAATTTAGTTTACTATTTGTGTAAATGCACCCATAAAGTAATCAGCTGTCTCTGCATGTATGGTTGTACTATGATAATTATGGATTTCATAGACAAAGAGCAATTGCTCATTTATATACACCTATATATAATTTTCAATACTCAAAATGAGGCAGAGGTGATCAAAAAGGGCTATGACAAACCAAGGGCTATATTTAATGTATACATATATATAGACTGCGGTTTATGTAGGTTCTTTCACATGCTGTAGGAGAAAAAATCTTTTACCTCTGTGATTATCTGGGGGTCTTTTAATTATGCAGAAATGGGTTCTTTAGCTGAGGTGAGAGTACATGAGCTGGTGGACAACCAGGTTTTGAATTTTGCTCATCACGAAACTGACATTCCTATCCCTGTATTCTAAGATGACAGTTCTCTTGTTCACAGGGCTAGAAATGTGACTGATTGGCCTGATGAACATTCAGACATCTGGACTGGTCCACAGAATCAGAAAAGATTTAAATCCTCTTGGAAATATGTGGGACATCCTAGAACAACCAGTAAAACGCAGGCCACTGTGCAACTCTTTGATGCAAGAGTGACTGAACATTACTGTAGTGTACATCCAGAAACTTGTCCAGTCCATGCCAATTCCAATCACAGCTGTTACTGGTGCTCAAAGAGCAATTATAGGCTACTAGATATGTTTCAGTCACAGGTGACTAATTCAATCCCAGGTGATTATAAATATGATAAACTAATAACTAATAACTTTCTTCAATATATTTTTTTTATTAAGGAAATGAGTAACGACATCAGGCAAACAAGAAAACAGGACGTAGCCAATGAACCCATGGCCAAAACTATAATGTTTGTGACTAAAATGGAACCAACTTACAGTATATGGTGAAACTTTTGTGTCAAACTGTTAAAAAATATCTTTCCAGGTTTCTTTTAAAGAATGGAAATCAAAACAAAGTCCAAGTGGTGGACACTCTAATCTCTGAAGAACATGACATTGTTAGAGAAAATACACAAAGCACTTATATGTGAAAAACTATAAAAATTAAAGTGCTAAAATGAATAAAAGCATGCATTAGCACACATGTAGCATTATATTATATAGAGCCAGGTATATCTGTACACCATCTTTATAGCTGTATTAATCAGCGACTGAGATTGATCAATAGGTGCACAAGAACTGATCCTTGGGGTTTCTGCATGGTCTATAAAACTCACACTTGCCAAGGATGATAAAGTAAGTGAGGTCTGAACTAATAAAGTCCTGCACAGTTTTCCATCCCACCCAGCAGTATTCTGTGATCCACAGTGTCAAATGCAGCAGTGAGACCTAGTACTACCAGACATGAAACTTTAGCACAGCTACTGCCAGGAAGACTCTAGTCCTACTGTGGTGGTCTTAAGACAGGCCACACACAGAAACCGAAATACTGAAACTATTTTCAGTAAGTAGATAAAGATATAAAACTGTATGTAATTGTTAGTTACTACTACATTTATTTAGCTAATTATGCTTTAATTTATACTGAGTCAGGGCACTCAGATAACAATGCTTTTACTTGGCGTTTAGGAGTGCTATCTGGCGAACAGGTCCGGCAGCAAAAGTAGTCCATCTAGAAACTAGACTATTTTTTGGGTTCCTAGGATCAAGGATACTTTGTCATTCGCATCACATATGGTACATGGGGTGGAAGTGTTAAACAACTGAAATTAAATATCAGAACTATAGCAAACGGTGAAAAAAACGAAGAGGAGAAAAAACCTATAACCAGCATTTCTGTTGGTCTGTTCATTATGAAATTTTCACACAATGTAAATGTCAGCTCATGTGATAAAATGATGCATAAAAGTATTAATCAAAAGTAAAAATGCAAAAAAAAATGAAAAAGGCAATGAAATTTCTCATCATTGCTTCTCATATTTAGTTACATTTACAAGAGAGCAAGAAAAATAGTTATCAAAATAGCAAAATAGTTATCATGTCCAAGTTATTATCCATAGTGAAGGTAAAAATCGATAACTAGGGCTGCCCTCTAGAAGTCAACAAATCGAATCGTCAGTCTACGACCCTTTAAGTTGACTGAGACCCTTGAAGTCGACTGACAACAGTGACCTTTTTTTTTTTCGTCATAAAACAGACTAAAGCTTACAAAACTGCACAAGAACTTTAAGAATGTTAAAAGACATTTTAATAATTATTAAAGGGGAATAATAAATACATATTAAAGGTCTAGCTGGGCTGTGACGCATGTTTGCTAAAAAATGTAATCCACGTGACGATGTGCACTGGCGGTTCACCGCTGAAGGAAGCTGAAGCTGTCAAATTGAGAAACATGGGGGGAACGATGTCTCAGAGAAATTCTGGAGGAGGTTTTGAAGAAGAGAATCTGAACAAATTAAACCTAACTCTGCTCGTCATTTAGTCAAATACGTCCAACACTGCTCCAAATGTGGGAGCTGACTTTTGGTTTAGACATAACGGCTGTTTGCGGTGAAGGAAAAACAGAGCGAAGACGTTTGTTTCATTATAATTACCTTATTTTAGAACCTAAATTACTGATGTTTTTTTATTCGTCTACAGCTA
Source organism: Prochilodus magdalenae (assembly GCA_024036415.1). NCBI lineage: Eukaryota > Metazoa > Chordata > Actinopteri > Characiformes > Prochilodontidae > Prochilodus > Prochilodus magdalenae. The sequence continues at coordinate 18,244 of JAMWET010000753.1, forward strand.
ATATTATTTTTATTTAAGGAAAATTACTGTCACTTTATACGCCAGCCGATAAACAATGATTTCAGCGCGGGTAATATAATAATTAACCGGTTTCAGGTCTACCATTCTTCTCTTCATCTATAAATAATTTAAATATGGACTAATTTGGTTTCATTTAGCAGTTCATTATTTATGGGAGATGAAAGACGAAGTGTCCTCCTACTGAAGAAGCTGTTAAAAGTGAAATTAAAAAGACTATAAGCGCTAATGTTTAGCATAAATACGCGCTGCTGCCCGGCGCTATATCCTGTAATAAAATCAGGCTCCAGTTCAGATCGATCATCATACGCCACATCTCTTTTAGTTCTGAAATATGCTCCTGCTGACTGTCTAAATGAGGAGGACATCAGATCTGAACCGTATGCAGATTGATTTACTGATTAACTAGATAATGTACATGGAGAAAAAAAACGTGAACGTATAGTCGAATCGTCGACCAGGACGGGCAAATCCGATTCGACTGACAAAATTCTGAGTCAGGTACAGCCCTTAACTGACTTTGGTACAAGTGCTGACGATTAGTAGACACAGCTATATGTACTGTCTCATGTATTTTGGGTAATGAGGTCTGTGTTCAGACAGCAACAGAAAGAGTAAAATATTCTCTGATCTTATTAAAATAGCAACACGTATAACAAATACTAACACAGGCCTCACCTCAACAGCTCCTCAGATGCACATGCAGAATGTGCGGTTCTAAAATTGTAGTTATAAAATCCACCTAACGTACTACTCAAATGTACGAGCGCAGCACAGTAAGAGGAAATATAAAACTCATTGAGAGTTACAGATGTGAGATGAACGAAAAAGGATTAATGGCTAAAAGATTAATTTAGTGAATTTAAAGTAGCTGAGTTTTTTACTAACCTTTACTAGTGTAAACTATGTTTATTTAGTATTAGCATGTATCTAATGTCTTTTAATTGTGCAGGTTGATTTTGTACTTTTATTTATGTACTTTACAATAATGAAAGAATGTTTTTGCTCTACATAATAGAGTATAAGCTTATATTAACTGTTTTTCTAATGAAACAGATGGAGTCACTGAAAGTTCAGAGTGCTGTTTAATCAGCTCTGTGCTGTCGCTGGCCAATAAGAAGATCTGGGCTGGTTACAGTGTGGTTGATGAAGCTTCACCCAGCACCCAGAAGTTCATGTGATGAATGTGATCAGTGATGGAGACACGACGCCTCATACTATGTAAGTAACTTTTCTTATTTCACTAAAACTAAAGTTTACTCTTATACAAGCATTGTAGCTAAACACTGAGCTTTAAATGTGTTCTCATTAAGGTCTAATATTTTTTCTTATTTATTTTGACTTTATTTTTCTGGTAAAGACATTACAGTGATGGTGACAGTATCAGTGTCTTCAACAAAAGGTACTTTATATCCTTTTTCTTAACCTGTATTAATAAGTAAACACATATTCATTTTACATAAAAGGTTAGACACTAGGAGCTTAAACTTAACAGTTCCAACCAATGAGATGTCTGAAACTATACATATCCTCATATACCACATACACTATTGATAAATCACAATATTATATTTGTTGTATATTGTCAATTTTCTTATTGATGTCTTTTATCCTAAAGTAAAGCATTAAGCTAAACAATCTAAAAATTTTAACTGGTAATGTATGTACGTATAATTTATGGTTGATTTTTAATAACTTTGTTCAAAACTCTTAAAACAACTTTTTTTTTGAACATATCTATTTCAACAGCAGGCTAAATGTTTGATTCATTTAAGAATATTGATCTTAATACATCATGTTGCTGTTTTTTTATCAATAGATAATCCTCTTGATTTTCGGCCAGCAGAAATTTTTGGAAACCCCCTTGTGAAAGTTGGGGGAAATACAGAGTTAAAGTGCAGCATCTTTGACAGAAGAGAACCTTCTGATGATCTCCACATGTACCTGTGTAAAAATGGTGTTGGAGTGATGATAGAACCACTTGGAAAGAGAGATGAGCACAACTTCATTTTAATAAATGTTTCAAAGCAGGACTCGGGAAGCTACAGCTGCGTGTACTCACTGAACAAATACACTCCAAACAAAGTGAGAGCATCAGGACTAAAAACAATCCAAGTCCAGGTCACTGGTAAGAGAAGTGATTTGTGTTTTGTCTAATCTCTGTATTTGTTTATTGAGCTGTTGGTTGAGTATGATGCTTTTGGTCAAATTTGGCTTTGGGTTATTTCAGTAATCACAGAAAATTTGTCATTAAATTATTGGTTTAATTACAATTGGGAAATCCAGGTCTAGTGCGCAGTCATAATGTAGACCTGGAAAACAATAAAATATATTGCCCTGTGTTAAATTAAATAAGTGATTTTTACTGCAGGTGATGACCAATTATGTTTTAATCAACTCAGTTATATGACAATGTTTTGTTCATTTCCTCTGTAATGAAGATTCTTTATTATCAGGTACTACACCTCATCCAAATGAACTTAAAGGCCCGCACCAGCTCAGTGGTAAGGATTCATCACAGTGAGGGACTATGTTTGTCTTGACCATGTTGTATTTTTACAGAAAGAAAAAATGTAGAAAAATTATAATTTTATAAATATTTTTTTATATAATTTTTGTTTGTAAACCAGCTTTAAACAGCTTACATTTTTTAAAATCATATATTAAAATCATGCAGCGGTTCTCACACAGATTGTGACGAGCGCTGAGTTAAAATCAAGGCGAGGTTTACTTAAAAGATTTGTAATAAGCCATAGCACTAACAAGAGCAAAGCGGACATAACAGAAGGACAAAGACAGAGTCCGAGTGAAGAAACAAGCGGGAGTCAAAACCAGGCAAACAATCAGAACAGCAAAGCTAACAAAAAGGGCAAAGATGAGTAAATCGGCCAAACAGAGTAATAGCAGAGCGGAACACTCGGTACGCACAGAGTGGCAATACTTCACAATGGGTCAGTGGGAGAGAGGAGTATTAGTACAAACAGAATAAATGAACTTGCGGTGAAACCAACACTCTGGTGATTCAGATTCAGGAAATGGAATGGGATTGGGAGATAGCCGACATCTGAGCGTGATGTCATAGGGAGAGTAGGTTATGGTCATCGGGGGTGGAAAGAGAGCCAGCAGACCTGACAAACTGCTGCTCAGGCAGTTTAGAGAAAAGCATTAAATATGCTTATTAGTTTAACAATGTACATTCACACACCAGTTCTACTGAATCTGTATGTGTTCTTGTTTCAGATCGACAGTGGCTGATAAACTTCATAAGATTATTAGCTTCATTTGGAGTCGTCATATTTGCATGCTTGATATTGGTTTTTGATGTCTATTCAACAAAGCAGAGAAATTCTGCAGCACTGAACTCAGCTAAATTTGATCAGTGAAGTAAATGTTTAGAAGGCTAAGCCTTCCAGCTGTGCTGAAAATGTTCAAATGTAAATGAGAGCAGGCCTTTACTGTGTATGCTTGTAAATCCTGGCATGCTCTACACTGATGGGCTCTGTGCCTGTACTTGTAAATGTACAATTTTTTTTTACTGTTGCTAAATTTGTTGTGCTTCTTATACCTGCATTTGTGTATTTGTAATATTTGAGGTTAATTACTTTGAGGTTAATTACTAAAATGACTAGATAGACTGCTGAAACTCACACCATCAGATTAACAGTGCTTAAAGCATGTGCCTCTGTACACAGTTCCAATGTAAGAAGATAAATAAATTCATTGATGTCAAAGATGACAATTAATTATTACTCAGAAAAGAAACTACACAAAGAAAAGAAGAAATAAAGAAGAACTGGCACTAAATCATCAAACCTGGACTGAGGTGTTCTAATTTGTAATCAGGAATACTCTGATCATGAAGGGAACAAAATGCAACCAACTTATATAACTGAATTTTAAAGGTATAGAAAAATATCCCTGAAGATTTCTTCAAAAGAGAAGTCAAAACAAAGTCCATAATGTGGAGACTCCAAACTCTGAAAGAAACAATGTTGTATTTAGATGTTTTGGATTCTGAGTCATTTTCTATGAAATATATATGTTCTGCTTTATTTCTCATGATGAAATACATTTTAACTAGATGTTAAATAGACAGATCATGTGGTGTCTGGCCTTTGCATGTCATATTTGCTTCCTGGCATGACTTGCAGTACACCTTTTGCCCGCTAGACTCCGATTAGGAGGACGACAGCTCCTCAGTGTTATCCATCAGGATCGATTAGCTGATAGAGAAGACAGATGAGGCGGCAGGAGGAGGAAAACAGTTTGTATATTTAGTACGATTATGGAGAAATGTAAATTGTAGTGGTAAACAGATGATATCAGCCAAATGCAGTTTTGAGTGTAGACAGCATCTGAGTCCCAAACAGAGACAGGGAAATGATTCTACAATTTCGGGGCTGCACAAGAAAAGGCTCGACCACCTGCTGTGGTTCTTCTAATTATAGGGACTGTCAGTTTGTGAGCAGAGCGCATGTGTGGGTTTAGATACTGAGGGGCCAGGCCAGTTAATGATTTATACGTTAAGAGCAGAATCTCAGCTCATAATGTAACAGGTAGCCAGTGTAATGAGGACAATATTGGGAATATATGATCATATTTTTATTCATGTATGTTTTATTCATTATCTACATATTACTTTATGAAGACCTGTTCATTTCAGTCCCGTACTGTAAAGTATCGGTGCTGTTTACAGAGCACTTTACTTTACTTTGTTTATCCCCTGGATGATTTTGGTTACTGGTGTTTGGATGCTTTGTTTGGCTTTTTGATTTAGACCTGTTATGAATTTTTCTTTCCTAATGTATACTATGTTTACCCTCCTAGTTTTGTGGCCTGATTTGTATCACGGTTTTTACCAAACCCTCCTGTGATTAAAGCCATCTCACTTCTAGGCCTATAATACAATCTCATGGCTTAATTCCTATACATACACATGCATACTGACTCCCACATAAACAGAGTATCACATCATGGCATTTTCAATGTTCTATATCAAAATCTAATGCTACGGTAAGTTTATTTAAATGGCAGATTTCAAACACAAGTGCAATTCAACAGGCTTTACATAAAAACCAAAGTAAATAAAGTCTAAATAATTAAGACCTACTCAGGTTTCCAACCCGCCCAACAGTATTCTGTGATCTACAGTGTCAAATACAGCACTGACGTCTAGTAACACCAGAAATGAAAGTGTATCATGTGTGAAAGTGTAATCAAGCAGATGAGTCTTTCTAAGTTACATTTTGTCAATTCTGAACTTGGTTGATGTGCAGGACCACAATCTTGAAACCTCATATTCTTTATTTGGATTAAAGAAGGCGCTTTATTGGGCCGCAATAAAACAAACTGGAATAAAAAGCTGGATTTGCAGTGTGTGGGTTTACTGAGCGTTGAATCATTTACAGGGACTGTTTTATAATGTGTGATTACTTTGATAATACTAACAAATATGTCAGTTTTAGGGTCAGTTAAGAGCTGAATAAAATCATAATGTGATTAAATGTCAACATTTGCATCAGCATAAAGGTAACAGTAGAGCAGAAACATAAATTCATAGCTCCTCAAAAGGAGGCCTTTACTGAACACAAGCCTATGCAGGTTAAACTTACTTTAACGCTTTATGTTGTTATGAGTTAGGTTGGTTAAAGTACAGGTGGATGACTTGTGAATGCAGCTCTGTATGCTGCCTCATGTATTTTGGGTAATGAGGTTTGTGTTCAGACAGCAACAGAAAGAGTAAAATATACTCGGAATATTAAAATAGCAGCATGAATAGCATAGAACATCACAAGCCGTGGGAAAAAAACGACACAGGCCTCAATACAGGAACTCTTCACCTCAACTGCTCTTCAGATGCACATGCAGAATGTGCAGTTCTATAATTGGAGTTATAAAATCCACCGTTATTGCATATGACAGACTAATACCAGCCACTGAGCTAACCTGCAACTCAAAACGTCCAGCAGCACAGCACCAATAAGCGGAAATGTAAATGACACTAAAATGATGAATTAGTGAGTTTAAAGTGTGAGTTAGAGCAGTTTATTAAGACACCTTTCTAGTGTAAGCTCTATTGTGATTTAGTGTTGAATGTTATTCCAGATCTAAGATCTTTTAGCTGTGTCAGGGTTGACTTTTGTACTTGTATTCAAAGTAATGAAAGAAATGTTTTCGCTCTAATGAGGCGACGAAGAGCATCATGGTTATTTAAATCCCTCCAGGTTCATTCCCCCTCCCTCTTTCAGTAAAGTCAAATGAACTTAAACTATATACAGTGTACTGGATTGTGTGAGGAGACATGCTTAGAAATTACTATCCTGCTACTGAAGGTCTCTGAGATGGCACTGATGATGTTACTGAAAGTTCAGAGTGCTGTTTGATCAGCCAATAAGCTCATAAGCTGGCCAATAAGAAGATCTGGGCAGGTTAGAGTGTGGTTGATGAAGCTTCACCCAGCACCCAGAAGTTCATGTGACGAATGTGATCGCCAGTCGATGGCAGCCATCCGACGCCTCACACTTATGTAAGTAACTTTTCTTATTTCACCAAAACTAACGTTTACTCTTATACTAAGCATTGTAGCTAAACTACTGAGGCGTTTAAATGTGTTGCCTCATTAAGGTCTATCTTTGTGTTTCATGTGTTTCTATTAATTTTTGACTTTACTTTTTCTGGTAAAGACATTACAGTGATGATGACTGTATCAGGCAGTTTTCAACCAAAAGGTACTTACTATTCTTTCCCTAACCGTGTACTAACACAAGTAACACACATTCGTCTTCTACATGTATGTACCCAGTCAGGAACATTTTAGGCAGACATTTATCTGAAAAACTCTACAGGGTTACACGTAAAGCAGTTCCGTACTGATGAAAGTCTGAAAGACACACAATTCATGATATGCCCACATACTGTGTATTACCATATTATTTTATGCCATATTGTAACTATAATACTATAGTTAGTTGAGCCTCCTCCCTAAAAAATATACATCTTTGTCTGCACAGTTTCAAAATCAAATCAAATTTATTATATAGCCCCATCCCCTCTGGCAAAAAACTACATTTGGATATTGTTTAAAAGTAAACAATCAATGGAAGTATCTAATTATGCTCGATCATACTTCATAGTGGGTGGGACAATACAAGTTATTGAAATATTATAATTTGTGTGATCGTAATTGTCCAATGCACAATTGTGAGGTGGCAATAGGTGGAAAACAGCGAGGAAGCCGGGTTAGGCCTGGGCAGTGTAAGCAGCTGGTGTCAGGGGTCAGGTATTCAGAAAAAGCCAGGGGTTGTCAGTCTAAAAAGCCTCTAGTTCCCCTTTCAGTTAGTGAACTACTCCTGATGGATGGGCAACGAATAATGGTTAGAAAAATATTTCTAAATTAAATGTCACCACTCCATCTGTAGGTTAAGAAAGAAATAAAAACTAAATGTTTGGTTCATTATTTATGAATTATGACCGTCTTTAATACATCATGTTGCTGTTTAATCAAAACAGAATGGGCCTCCTCGCACAGAGCATTTTTCAGTCACCGCAACGATTTTTGGAAACCCCATGGGTGGAAGGCGGGGGAAAGGATTAAAAGTTTCAAGTGGACCACACTTTGACACACGAAGTAAATCTTCTGATCATGTGGTCCATACATGTACCCTGGAGTAAAAATGGTGTTGTGAGTGACGGAGGAAAACCACTTGGAACAGTAGGAAGGAGCTACCTTTACACTATGAGAGGAATGTTTTAGGTGCAGGTAATCGGTGAACTACTACAATGCTGCGTTGTACTCATTCTGATACAAATACAGTTCTGAAACAACGTGATGTTTTTTTTATTATTAGTCAGGTACAAAAAACAACAATCACCATGTCCAGTAGGTCACCTGGTAAAGAGATGCTGAATTTGTGTTTTCTCTAAAAAAAAGTGTGGTGATACAAAGATGGTTAAAACGTGAGGTCCACGCCAGTTTAAATGTAGTACACTATATTCTGGTCATTCCATTGTCAAATCAATATACCATAAACTGCCTAATATATACACTGTAGCATATCTATACACTGTTTATTTTACCAGTTACTGCATCCGCATGATTAATCCTATAGCGCTTTGGCAAATAGACCTCTGGTAGGATCTACTCTAAGTAACTGCTCTAATGACTTTAAAAAACTTTACAATGGACCGATCTTCAATGGTGGCATGTCCACATACGCCGTCCACAGTAGAGCTGGAGGTCCACATAACCTGCAACCTTCGCTAAGAAGTGCACATCAGCTGCCACCCTAGTAATAACTATTAACACGCTGCATATCAAATTATGAAACCTCAAGAAATAAATCATTAAGTTGATAATTCAGTTGAGTATGTAAGGGATCTCTAGAACTTCATATGGTATTTATTTACACACAATGCCTTTTATACCAGTACCAGCTGTTGATTGATGTCAAATTTGACAAAAGTCACTTAAAAATTTCTAATTACACTTTGGTTGTAGTTTATTTCAGGCGATAACACAAAATTTGCCACTAAATTGAGGGGGTTAGTCAATATTGAAAATAATGTGCACCGTGTTGAAATAAAAAGTTGATTCTTTTTACTACAAACCGATAACACGTTATCGTTGAATGAACTCATTTACGTGGGACAATATCATTGTTTATTTCCGCTGTTAATGAGAGGCTTATTATCAGCTTACTAACCACCCAAAACATCCAAAGAAACCAACACAAGACCCGCAACCAGCTCAGCTGCGCTTAAGGAGTCAAACAGTTGAGAGACGATGTTTGTCTTGACCATGTTTCTTCACAGTTAGAAAAAATGTAGAAAAATTATAATTGTCATTTTCAGTTTCTTAGTGAATATATCAGTGGCAACAAAAGTGAGCGTTGTTTTACATTAAAATCCTATCAAATTATAAAAGTATTCATTATTTAAAAATTATGATTTTTAGAGATTTGTCAGTTGTGTCCTATAAAATATAAATGTAAAAAATGTAATTCAGATTCCCTCTATTTCACTGTAGCACTAAATGCATTAAATGATCTTTTAAGGTTTTGTCTAGAGTGGCATATGTTATTTTTTAAGGTAAACACACATGGGCAAAATTGTTGGTACCCCTCGGTTAATGAAAGAAAAACACACAGAAATAACTTTAATCTGAACACAAAGTATGATATAAACTAAAAATTTCTATTCAAATATGAACCAAATGAACGTCAGACCATTGCTGTTTCACCCATGCTCTCAACAGAATTATTTTAAAGAAATGCACTCCTGAAACGGCCTGGATCAGAAATGAATCGCGTACCCTTATACTACTATATTGTTGCACCACAACCTTTTGTGAGGCAGTATATCAACGACTCCTGTATCTGTCAGTGAGACTTCTACACCTCTCAGCAGGTATTTTGGCCCACTCCTCATGAGCAAACTGCTCCAGTTGTCTCAGGTTTGAAGGGTGCCTTTTCCAGACGACATGTTTCAGCTCCTTCCAATAGGGCTTAATAGGATTTAGGTCAGGGCCTATAGAGGGCCACTTCAGAATAGTCCGGTATTTTCCTCTTAGCCATTCTTGGGTGTTTTTAGATGTGTGTTTTGGGTCATTATCCTGTTGCAAGACCCATGACCTGCGACTAAGACCAAGCTTTCTGACACTGGGCAGCACATTTCTCTCTAGAATTCATTGATAGTCTTGAGATTTCATTGTACCCTGCACTGATTCAAGACACCCTGTGCCATATGCAGCAAAGCAGCCCCAGAACATAACAGAGCCTCCTCCATGTTCCATTTTTGTCTCATCTGTCAATAGGACATTCTCCCAGAAGCTTTGTGGCTTGTCAGCATGTAGTTTGGCAAATTCCAGTCTGGCTTTTTTTAACAATGGTGTCCTCCTTGGTTGTCTCCCATTAAGTCCACTTTTGCATGCCTAAACATCGACGAGACATGGGTCGCGATCTGACACTGATGTTCCTTGAGCTTGAAGTTCACCTTTAATCTCTTTAGAAGTTTTTCTTGGCTCTTTTGTTACCATTCTTATTATCCGTCCAGGATGGTTGGCTACAGTCCCATAGATCTTAAATTTCTGAATAATATATGCAGCTGTAGTCACAGGAACATCAAGCTGCTTGGAGGTGGTCTTATAACCTTTACCATGCTTCTCTATAATTCTCTTTCTAATGTCCTGAGACATATCTCTACTTTTGCTTCCTCTGGCCCATGTTGAGTGTGGTACACATCTCGTCACCAAACAACACAGTAACTACCAGTAGCCCTATATATAGACCCACTGACTGATTACAAGATTGTAGACACCTGTGATGCTAATGATGTACCATCATTTCTGTCCAGGCCTGTTTCAGGAGTTTATTGTTTTAATAATTCTGTTGAAGCATGGTTGAAAAGCAATGTCTGACTTTCATTTGTTCATTTTCATAGAATTTTTATTTATTATTACTTTTGTCAGATGAAAGTTATTTCTGTTACAATTGTGTGTTTTTCTTTCATTAACCGAGGGGTACCAACAATTTTGTCCACGTGTATATATATTATGTAAGGTATATCTCACTATTTATTTTTAGATAACTACAGTTACTACATGTTTACCTAATGTGTTTATTTTTATTTAACATTAGTTACTTATTGTTAATGTATTACTTCATGTTAGTTAGTCAATAACTGCCTTGTAACTTGTTTTCTATAAAATACGCCACATGAGAAATAAATGTTGTTAATTTTAGATTTTGTAACTGTTCTGCCAGCAGTTTTCTATGAACAGACCCTTCTTGGTTATACTTCCAGTGTTTGCTTGCTTGGTTGTGATACTTTTTCCTTGGACGGATCATATCAGAGCCGGTGAAGGTTTTACATGTAGTGTACATGACTGTATTGCTTCTGCTCTTCTGAAGCTGGCTGAGTTGTTAATTTAATAGTATAGAAAAAATTAGACATATGACTACAGCATGCCAGCACTATGTTACCCTCCACATTTGCTATGAATAACCTCTCTGACAACAGCATAATAGCACAAGTGTCCTAATACACACACGGTAGTTAATTAGGAAGAGAAACTGCATCAACCAATCAGAGCTTAAAGGTTGAGATCAAATGTGCAGACACAACAATGACCGCAGTCACATTCTTCCAGGACATTTCTCTATTAAACACATTTAAACTGGGGAAATGGCATTTCGAGGGAAGAATTGTCCACAAATAACTGATCAGTACGCTAACAGTCATTTGTTTTTTTTTTTTGTAAGTTGCCAGAGTTGTTTCCAGCGGCCAAGGACGAAAGGTCCTTTTACATCCTCCAGTAAATATTAAGAGGCAGAAGTCTGGATTTAAATTTCAGTCTTAGTCCTGAGTACTCTGTTCTACCTGTCATACATAGCATACATACACATGCATACTGTCTATTAATAATAGTGCACCGGGGGGATATAGGGGACAGTTTGCACTGCGAAAGTTAATTATTTGTGATCTAATTGTTAGTGCATATATTTGAAATGGTGAATATGTAATTTGCATGAACCCAAAACATGGGGGACATGTTCCTCTTGTTAGAGAGCGAGACATTAAATATCATACTCTCCACTTTTCTTCAGGGAAATTCTTAAGCTTCTTTCTGAAATAGTAATTGCAGTCTATTATTACTATTTACAGGTCCACTACGGCTTAATAGAATTGAACCTACCTGACTTTCCACTACCTTTAATCTAGGTGTCGTTTGCTGGAAAGAATTCGGACCAAAGATGCAGATTGAACAACCCCTGCCATCAAGCGAGTCAGAAATATTTCAAAGAACTGGTTTTTAAGGCTTTACCGAATAAAAAGTTCTTCTCTCTGTTTCAGTGGACAGGATAATAATACAGGGCCGTGTGACGTTTAAGTTCCATATAGTGTTATATTAGTTATGAGCGAGAGTATGTTGGTATACAAAGAGCTTGTGAATCTGTTCAACGGTGTTTTACTCTCTATTTTAGGAGGCGTCTCAGAGCGAGTGAGCACAGGCAGTGAAACACAGTACATTTTTGTTGTGAGATTCTACAAGTATAAATGATTCATCTCTTCTAAAATATTTGAAAATGTAAAAGATGTACATGTAATGTACAAGCCTGTATCTATTTTGATAATATTAATACTGACAGGGAAGAATCCCTTGATGACGTATGTGCAGTGATTAGCGCCACAATACCTCACCTAAAAAGGTAAACTCAGTTACTCACACATACATGGGGTCTACCTGAAATGTACTGTCCCTAAGGGAAAACAAGTTCACTCCAAAATAGGCAGGTGTAATGCGTAAAGGAGCGTGACTTAAAGCAGTGTGGGAGCTTTTCATCAGTACAGGTATGACATTGTGTGGTTGGTGTGGCCCCTCAGCAGTATACAACCACTACCAGGAGGCTACTGCCTCGAGATGGGGGAGACAGTGGTTGATTGCTAAGTCGCTGTAGCTGACCTATGCACTGTGCTACATACAATAGAGTCCCTGGGCAAGACTCTCGTTAACACTACACATGGCGCCTATGAATAAGATCTATGTAAGTGTTGCTCTGGATGGTATTGATTGTCAGCTAAAATGTAAACGTGCCATACAATGTATAGAAGAAAGCTGTAGAGGATCAAAACATGAAAATAAATAACTTTGCTAAAAAATGGTAATACGGTTTTTATGTGCGGTATGTGTGGGATGTTGTTGTTTTTAATCCGTTTTTACGTATAAGCCATTTAGTGATTTTATTAGCCACAGCATCACAGAAATTGCTGGAATAAAAAATAATTGAAACAAAAAAATCCGTTTTGGATTATCATCAGTTAGAGAGAAGTGCATAGATGTGTGGTAAAGTTAAACAGACACACAGCTGGGTCATCTAGGAGTGGAGGAATATCCAGTCCATTCCACAGTAATAAAGCAAGTTCTTTAAATGATTAATGAAAGTGTAAATATATAAGTTATTAAACTCATTGTTCTCTCTCCCAGATAATGCTGACAGTGTGCCATGGTATTTGGGCGAATGACAGGGTAAGGTTGTACAGCATGTTACAGTAATTCTGGTATAGTGTAGCATTTTGGGGTATATATTAGTCATTATAGAAATGTATTGCTAAACGTAAGGCAGATGACTGCAGCTGTGTGTCTTTTATAATAAAAATAATTTGAACTGTGTTAAACGGCTGCTTCATGGAGGCTGATAGAGGATGCTGTCGTAAAAAGAAGATCACTAAGATCTTTGTTGTTGTTTTTCTGTCCAGACGTGAAGACTGACCACTACCAGCGTTGACTGCAGAAGCTGTTCATGGAAAAGTACAGAAGAAGCAAAAAGGGAAAAAGGCTATGATGATTCCTTCATGTATAAATAATTTACACTAGGAACTGATGTTATTAGTAATGTCAGGCCCCTCCTGGTCTGTCTATAATGCTTTAACACTCAGCACACCAATTCTTTTGTAGATCAAACTCCCAGAATTCCCCAGGAGACCATGTGACATCACCTCCATACAGACTTTCAATCATGAACCATTCTTGATGTCATGGTCACTAGAGTACTGAACGTTTCATCTGATACAACACCGAAGGCTATTCAGCGGTCCTTTGGCCTATATTTGCAACGGTATACTACATACTACTTGTGTTCCTAAATCTACCTAAAACAGAGACAGACAAAAAATGTGTGTGTGTAGTACATTTAGGAGATATCTTTAGTTACTGAGTGTCAGTGCCCACCCCCATTTAATGCGCACTGCTGGGCCTCTTGACCAGCTTCAGCCGAATAAAATGGCTGCGGGTAGTCAACTCCAGTCAACTCCAAGTATAAATGTGGGTGTAGTGAGGTATGGTTTCATTAGAATGAGCTTCAGAAAGTTTAAAAATACAGGTCTGAAGATTAATAAAAGATGAACTCCCATTTGAGGTTCAGTTTTAGAGTGAAATACCCGAGGATGGCTCACAGCTAGGCTAAACGTATTTCCAGTGAACTTAGGAGCAGTTCAGCGTGAGCAGCTTAGCTCTAAACAGTGGATTACAGTAATAACAGCTCTGAGGTTTAATTGGGACGGCTCATGTGACTATATAGTATACTGCAATGTAGGTCAAGAACTGGTTACTGTTACGTTAGTGTTACACACACAGGTGGTGTAGACAGTAGGCAGTGAATACTACGTAGTATACGTTGTACAGTTTAGTGGTGTGTTGATTCTAACACAGCCTTGTTTCAGCAGGTACTGAGCGACTGCTGTTTTGATTTTTGTGCATGCACAAATTCGTGTATAAAATAGTCTAAACAATATAATAATGAGAAGTTAAAAATAACTTTGTTTAGAATAAGGTACTGCTTGTTCAGTTATTCTAGTAAAAAAGATTATGAAGTTGCTCTAATTGCTTTACTATTTTGGCAGTATTACATTCTGGAACATGTTTGCCTTAGAAATCCTTCTATTGTATCTGACTAAGGTAGTTTTGCTCTGGCATTCTGACAAACTGACAAGTTCACGTACAGCTTTCATGTCAAGCAGCTTAGGTATATTTTTATTCTGTATTCTACTCCCAGTGTACATTGATATGAAATGTATGGGATGACAGGAGGTAAATGGACTATAAAGTGGTGCTATGTATGAAGTGGTAGGCGGGGGCTTGGGAACACCAAAACCTGTCTAAGTTGTGAGTGTTATCTTGTGTTGAGCGAGGACTGAATACTGGCCGGCATGTCAGTGGCTGGTGTGCCAAAGTGAGTTTGTCAGGTTTGAACCCCAAGCGTATGAATGTATGACAGTGTTGTGGTACGAGACAGATGGGATGTTGCATCAAGGCATTTGAACATTCCGATCAGAATCCAGCGCAGGGTGACGTGCTTCCAGCGAATACATCAACAGAAAAAACGCCAATTACCACCCCAGACAGGGACAGTGCTGTGGGCCACTGCGTGGATGGTTCGATTGGATTCACAGCCACGTGACGTGGTTTCAAGAAGCTTTTGTAGGAGTAGTCCCAACAAAATGGTGAGGTCTGCAGTGTTTTACCATGACGATAACCGAAATCGAGCATTGTATGGGAGGGGTGAAGGTGAGATCCCCTGTAGCATCCATTGCCACCTACAACAACACGGCTAGGCTGTGGGTTGTGGCATCCAGACGATATGGCTTAACATTCCATTGATGTCTTCTATCCATTTGTGGAATTGTGCTTACGTGAAGCTACACTACACCAACCTAGAGAGGGTTCTTACATGATGCTTAGTTTCTATCCATGACAAACCCACATTGTACTCATATCCTCCACCATTCTTAGTGTGGTTGGTGTAGCCTCAGCAGATAAATTACTACCTCCCTGCCAGTACCACACCACCACCACCACATGTGGAGACCGAGGTTCTATTCCCGGTATGGGTGGACTATGCTGTGCTACACCAATAAGAGTCTCTGGGCAAGATCCTAACCAACTACATGGCCTCCCTGTTATATGATTAACCTTGTAGTCGCTCTGGATAAGAGCATCAGCTAAATGTCATCAATCTAAGCAATCCAACCCCATGATGGACATGCACTTATGTGGGTTCTTTACAGAACTGTGGTATTCATAGAAAGGTGTAACCAAAAAATGTTTCACTGGGTATTAAACATACGATACACTTGAGCAGTGTTGTGGGGGTCTGTATAGATGTTTGCAAATAAGCTATGATAAAACACCATCAACATGAGACGTGGGGTGTCACAATAAACCAAGCCACATAAAAACTATAGTCTAAGGGCCTGTAATGAATTATTAACAGATAAATCTGTTCATGGTTTAAGTGATATGGGGTTTGTTATAAATTGGATTTTAAATTTAAGTTGATACCTATTTATAGTGACTTAAGTAACTAAAGTGAAAAATTCAGCTTAAAACTAAATCAGCTAGCTGATTTAAAATAGCAACACACATAATTAGACAATGAAACCAGACTGTAAGAAAACCAACACTCTCAAGTTCCAACCGTGTAAGATGGAAATACAGTTTAAAACACACCTTTGTGACGAAAAGATTTCCCACCATTAGCTGTACCTCTTTCTCTTGTCTTTGTATTTGTAAAGATTACTTTATTCTCAACTACCATGGCCTCTCAAATAAAAACAGAAAGAAATAGCGAATAAAGCCAAGTCTCTCTAAAATGTGGCTTTAGCAGAAATTACGCAAACGTGTAGCTGGGAGATCAGTCACATTGTTGTGAGCAAGTAGAACGGCATCACCGGACAAGTAGTTTTTCGTACGCCCCTCCAGCAACAGCCTTGTGTAGTACACATTGACCAAGTCAGCCAAAGTTCAGGGTCTAAGTGAAAAAACTAACAAACCATTATTCACTCTTTTTTACCTCACTGTTGTTGGAGTGAAGAGTCCAGTCAAGGGTGAAAAGGCAGACAGAAAAGTTTTGAAATATGACCGTAGTGGACTGAATTGCCACATTACACATGGTCAGTATGGCTGTGGATTAGGTTTGGGGGCCTGCTCTAGTGAGTTTGTGAAGTTTGGTGATCCTCGGGCGAAACAGTAAACGTTTACTGGAGGATTGGTTTGGGTTTCGAAATGCTGAGACTCTTATGGAGAGGAACCAGGAGAAAACAGACAACAAGGATAAAGGGAGTGCGGGTCGCAGTGCTGGGGGACCGGCTAGTTAGTGTGTGTCATGGTGAAGTTTCCACGCCTCTCAGGCGAACGGATGAGTATCAGCCGGTTTGGTTTGGGCTAGGTCAACAGCTAGCGGCTGGGGGTGTGGACCCAAGCGGCAGGGCATGTGGTAATCCCGATTGCCGCAATGTAACAATGTTAAGATTGCAAAGCACAACAGACTTCCTGGAGTGGATGCACGTGGTAAAGTGTTTGTGACATTCTTTGGTTGTAGGCGGGATCGAACGCCAGCAGCCCTTTGCTTGTAGTAGGTGGTACGGGAGAAAGGAGCTAGACCCAGCCACGTATGCCTCCAACTGCGCTATTGAGTCTTGCCGGTACAAGATGATCAACGGTGAGGTAAGTCAGAGGGGTTTTGAAGAAGCTGTCGCGAGAGGTGACTGAACTGAAAATGGCAGGTGACAACGAACACAACACCTAAAGAGGACACCAGGATTGCGTGTCTCAAAACCTACACAGAGCTGATGAGGAGAAGTTGATATGTCAGTTCATACCTACTCATAGTAGTGGATTGCTAATGCCACAGTGCAGGAAGGCGAGAACACGAGGGCTAGAAATACACGTACAACAGGCGAACAGGAGTAGCCGTAGAGTTGGAGGTTCTGCAAACGGTCAGGGCCCTGTTGAGGCACTTGCCAATCCTCATACACTGAAGGGGAAGGTTCGTGTTTTTTGCTGGTGTAAGGTTGCGCCCACACAACAACCGCGCACCCAGGCCTTGACGGATGGGCTACAATGTTGCTTTTCTCTTTTTCCCGCTCGTCTTTCTTCTTAGGTGTTAAGGAGCTTTCATCTTTTTCGCTTTGAGTAACCTCTTGGTGGAAACTATTTTACATCTTTAGTCGTCGTCATCAACTAACAGCTATCTTTCCTGCTTCAACCTTGCGGAACCTCTTTTTCTCTTTTCTTTAGGCTAGGTAGGAATGCCACGCATGAGTAATGCGCCAAAGAGTCTTTTCATTCTTTTCTTCTCTTTCTTTTTCTCCTTAGGCCCCATCTCGTTTTAGAGAGCGGTTTTAGCGTAGCTTGTTCTCTTTTTCTTCTTCTTGTTTTTCTCTTTTTCTTTATGCTTTCTGGTGTACCGTACCAGCTACCCCCT